>JAODLC010000123.1:27960771-27975920 GCA_026781145.1 Hippopotamyrus pictus | reverse complement strand
AAGTACAGATAATTGCCGTAAAATGTAATGGAGTAAAATAAAAAGTATGCATTATTATTTTTACTTAAGTAAAGTACGGATACGTAAAAATGTACTTAAGTACAGTAACGAAGTACAAATACTTTGTTACATTCCACCACTGCCCCCCACCACCCAATACAGTGTGATATTCTAAATTAGGACCCATGCCAAACATTAACGGATTAAGCAGTTCCATTTATTAAAACTGCATATGTGGAATTGGGCATATTTGACTGGGGTCCGCTGGGATCGCACTAATCAAAGCAGAAATAGAAAACAATGATGTGACATCATTAGGAACAAATTGATTGACAAAGTAAAAAAAAAGAAACACCTATGAAACATGGGGGCCCCTGATGGTAGGATGAGGCTTAACCTCAGCATAATTTTGGACTTGGGGGGGGGGACTGGAATACCTACAACGACCCTGGTAGAACATGCAGACGGAACCCTGGAGGAGATCCCTGTTCCAGAAGTGTGAGGTGACAGTGCCCAACTGTCAGGCTTCAAGCGAGTGACGCCCAAATCGAAGGACGGCCAATACGCTTTTAATTAGTAATGTGGATTGTACTTGGGATAAAAGCTGTAAATTTTAAAGAAAAGTATAGATTTTAATGTTACGAAATATGCAAATTAGTGGGAATAATAATAATAAGAACAATAATAATCTTTTTTCTTTAGATGACATTAATTGCATAACTAATAATGCTTTGAGGAGAGATAAGTTTTGCTATTAACATTATTTTGCTGTTATTATTGCCTCTTACAGTGACCCCAAGGACAGCAGTCTGTAGGTTATGGTAGTTTCATCTCTTCAAGTAGAATGTTCAGACGTCTCTAACAAATTTACTTACAAAGAATTATTCATTAATGTGAACATAATGACAGCTTTTATCTTTAAAACTCTTCCTACAGATGATAGGTCAGGTGATGTTATCATCTCCAGCACCAGCCCATTTACACAGACACATCTGAATAATTCATTCTGTAACTAAAGGGATTGAAAATATTTGGTGCATTTAAATTTCCCCAGAGCAAAACATTTGTTTGGGAGTGAAAAAAGTAGGTTAGTTGAGGAACTGCTCTCACTTCATGCTTCCTTTACAAATATAATCATTATGCAGAAAATTTCCATGTTACACAATGTACGCAAGGAATAAGCTGATTAGAAGGTCTTAAATGGTAGAAATCAAAGATGAAAGGTGGAGTGTTTTATTCACTGCCATGAGAATTATAGCTGAGAGCTGGTGGAGTGCAGAGCTGCTACTGCAGGCTGAGGGTGCAGGAGTACTTCGTTAAAGAACCAGCACCAAACAAAATGGGGTCATGTCTCCTTTAAACGGTGAGAAAAAAAGCTGTAAGAAAGTAAGCTAGGGGGCAGAGATACACCCCCACAAACACACCTGCCTCATCTTAAGTTGACCTTTTTTTGTTCTAAAAGAGGAAATTATTCCAGTCTAAAGTTCGCTGGCTTTTTGTGGCAGTTAGCTTGTGATCAGACCACCAAAACTCAGTCCTATTTTACCTCCTGTTTCACAACAGAACATCATTTGCTTAATGTAGCAACTCAAGGCACTAGCACCTCAGTCTGCTATACAGTAAACAGTCATATAACTCATGGATGCCGGTTGCCATTATTTGGCAATAAATATGGGAACCATAGCAGTTAGTCAAGTGGACGACAAGGCGGCAGCCTCCAGAAATTGGTTCCGTGGAGAAGAAAATACAAACAGTGGCTTATTAAAAATTCAGCACGTGTCCTAACGTTACTAACACGATGGTAAAGATGTTCAGTCTCCTGTGTACATGGTATACAGGTAAGAAAAAAGAATGTACAGAGCTGAACACGCAGCTAACAAAGACAAACGTGCTAAAAGCATAGCAAACTGATTTTAGATATACCATATCACTTATGTTCCTTCAAAGCACGTTACTAAAACTTCAGGCCGGCATCACTGAGCTTATGCATTGTGTCCCTGTAAACGTGTGGTCTGGGAAAAAATGGTAATGCTTAAAGTCACGGGCGACTAAGCGAGCGGGCCTTCCTGTGGCACTTAGTTTACTGTGAGCACAGAAGCTTGCAGCACCTTCGCCGCCTTTCCGAGACGCTGTACCTGCCAGAGGCGTCGGCGGTGACTTTGAATGGGGTGTAATTGATGGCGTGCATTTGGCAGTTGCCTTAACGACGGAGGCTCTGCAAATTGCCCCCGCGTGTCGCACGGCGGGTGATGTCAGACGGGGTGAAAGAATGGAGGCAGTCGGGGGAAAGAGTACTGACAGCGGGGGGGGGGGGCAGGGGGGGTGACAAGCAGCTAGGTCAGTGTGCGTAGATACCCAGCATTCCAAGCAGAGGGGGCAACGGGAATCCAAAGTGAGCGGGAGGCTGGAATCGCATAACCGGGGTGTCCTTCAGACGCACCCTTGACAAATGGATTCATGGATTCGCAGCAACAGCACGCCTGGAGAACCATCCATCTCCAACACCACGGCGCCCAGGTTTAGCCATGATGGCCGGAGCGTTTTCCAGAAACATCCACTTATTCGATTCAAACATGTGATCAATGCAGCGCATTAGTAACGCGAGGTCCCAGTCTCACAATGCAGCTCCTGCATCCTCAGAAAGAGCAATTCTAGTAATACAATGCATTAAGTTGCATAATGTACCCAGATGATCTGAGTGACACAGACAAGGTTACCCATCATCCACAGCTCCACAGGCCGCAAGCTACCACAGTGATTTTCTGCTTCATAAAATCAGCGTGAAATGAAGAATTTCCTAGTTGGAGGTTTCACATCCTTGCATGGCCATAACCTTCCTGTAGTAACCTAACCTGCATGTAGTGGTCATGTGATTTTTGTACATATATCAACCACACATGCACATGTTATATGTCAACCGGACTGTATGTGACCATTGTCTTGTCTTCACTGTGCATCTACTGTATATTTAAGAGCCACTAACAAAGACAAATTGCCTGTGTGTGTGCATGCGTGTGTGTGTGTCTGTGAACGTACGTGCCCATAAACCTGATTCTGATTTTGATTTTTCCCTTCTTTTCCCATTATAGTTAGTGTGACAATGCTGTGCATTTTATATAAATTTTTGGGAAATATTAAATATATAGAAAGGCAGCTTCTGCATCTTTTTAAAAAAAGAAACATCACTTCTAATAAGCGTACCAGGATGGAGTTGCTTATTCTTCAGCACATTAAGATATAATTTGTGGAATGCAGGAATACTATACCGTCCCATTATCCTTAGACTCGGCGATGTGTTTTGTGTCTGAGATTCATGCACCTTTCACAGTCCGCAGCAAGGTGTTTCACAGCTTTAGGGAACAATGTAATGCGAACGGAAACACGAAATTCTGCTATGTTTTCATTTCCACTCGCCGTCAGAGATGGTCAGAGACGGTTTGCACAGCAAAGGAAGCAAACGAGGGCAGAGAATTAAATTAATGTTCTCTGTGCTCCTTTGGTACTCTCCAAGCTGTCCTCTGTCAGTTAGGGTCAGCAGCACTAATAAATCAAGTGGAGCATGAAAACACTGCGAAATATATAAAGTAATGAATGCTGCAAGCATGCAGTAAGAAACTGTACGACTGTACAGTATATATCTGTGCCAGGAATGTATTTGCGAGTTGCACTGCCCGAATGTAGCCCAAGGGGTAAAAGAGCCTCATTTTAAGCCGGCAATAAATCACTTTCTTATAGCTTTCAAGAAGTGCGTCTAAATGATGGTTTCTGTCAATTTTCGCAAAGTGTCACGGAAGGAGACATTCCATTCTTTTCTGCCTGAAACTGCAACAAAGTAGTAAGTATCTTACAAACAGCTGCTTCTATAACTGTATAGAATAAGAGGTGAACTGAAACGTCAAGGAAGAGCAGCTCACTCAGCTTCATTGAAAAACCTCAATTACGCGCTCCCAGAAAAAAAAATCAGCCAGTTCCATTCTCCATCCATTTTCTGTGCCCGCTTGTCCTGTGCAGGGTCGTAGTGATCTGGAGCTCATCCCGGAAGCTACGGGCGCAAAGCAGGGAATAACCTAGGATGGGGAACCAACCCATCGCAGGGCACGCTCACACACCATTCAAATCAGCGTGTCTTCCAGTTTCTTCTTCACGGGTATTGCTACATATTTGCATCCGCAGTGCTGTCAATCCTATTGCGCCCCAACTCATTTAACTGACCTTCTCTATAGATGTCTACCTTCATGCTGTCTTAGGAATATTAATCAGGTATTCACAGGATGTTGCTACTTCATCTTAATCCTCTTTCAAAGTGTCACCCTGCCTTAGTGGTCGTGTTTTAGGCAGCTCTTTCCATGATGTCGTATTTATGACACTTCTAGCCTCATGACCCAAGTTTGCACTTGAACTTGACAAGCGTTTATACTTTTAAAGAAACAGCGCAGAATAAATCTTTATCAGCAGAGCTTAAGCAAACCTATGACCAAATCAAACCAGCGCAGGATAAAAGACTGGGAGATGGCGTGAAATCCTTTTAACGCTTTGGCACAAACAGCTTTGTGATGCTCCAGCGTGGTTTAAAATTTTAATCCAGTGAAGGAAACTATTAGGTCAAACTGCTTTCATCAGTATCCCCTGAAAAATTCTCCGGCAACAAAGGGTACAAACAAGAAATAATCTTCTCACTGCAGACAAATGACCTTTCTAAACTATGAAATTATGCCATTTTAGAATTTTAAATTGCTCAGTCACTCATAAAACAGGAATGCAGCCAGATGCTTTGAAATGCCTAGAAATTAGGAGCGAAAAACACCCGCTTTCTGTACCTGACAGTACAGAATACTTGAGTTAATTGCTACTCTAGTATTTCTGTTGTAACCTATAGCATAATTTATGTAGAACACAGTGACTAAAGAGGCAAATTCTATTCTGTATGCAGAGTATTTACAGGTGTGATGACATGATATAAGCTCACAGATACCACCTGGACATTATCCTTTGCGGAAATGATATGTGCACGTGGGCTTACGCGCGTGTGAGTTTCTACGTATGCAAATACAGATGCTCCGTCTTCTGTAATAAAGGTCAAGGGAGTAAGGAATCGAATTGACTTGCAAATGCTCCTGCGGCGTATCGGTGTGCAGACAGCTTGCGGCGTTAACGTCCAAGCTGCCGTCATGCAAATCGACTCTGTCAATGTATTGAAAACTTAAGCAAACAGCATTCCCGGCAGCTCGGGGAACGTTTTCATCTGGTGCCAGGAACGCTCTCGCCGGCAGCGGGGATGGGTGTCCAGAGCGATACGTTAAAAAAAAAAAAAAAGTGCACTCTTTCTTATCCATGCGGAGCGCACAATCGGGGGTGAACAGTACGAGGTCTTGCTTGGATGCGTTCCAGTGTTTGGCCTATGTATAGGAGTAGGGATGAGTCAAAATTGGTCATGAAACTGCATCGCACGGGTGATGCTTCTGGGGTTGGGGGGGTGGGGGGGCTTTGCCGTGTGGCCTGCAACGCCCTGCGGATGCAGCCGGAGCGAAGTGCCAGGAAAGAGATGCTGTGACAGAGTGCAGAGCCGGGCCGGCGGCCATGAAAAATGCATGAGCCACCCCCGAGTGACTTCCAAGGGATGTCAGGGTGGACATGGCCCACCAGCTCCCCGGGAGCCCCCACCCCGACCCCACCCCTCTGCCTGTTACCGACAGAAAGCAACAAAAGTATTTTCATATCCGGCCCTCATGAATTATTTACAAGCAGAGAGGGAGGCGTTTAAGGTCCCCCTGGGCTTGACTTTGGTCATTGTCCTCGACGGCTGTGTCTCGGAGGGCGAAAACATGAAAGTGCGATCTTAGCGCCACTCACTCTGTCCTTTCATCCGCGCCTCTTTGGCTACAGGGACGGATATTCCGTAATAACGTCCCCGATTTCAAAGTAAATACCCACAGATCTCATGTGAGATTGCGACGTGCTGTACCTCACTGATCTTTGTGCCCTATATCTCTATCTGAATTTGCGCAAAATAATTTACTGCCTCCCTGTTCTCAGTCTAGTTACAAGCATTACTATAGGAATTTTCCAAAATTATATAAAAATAATATATTAATATTAATAGATTTAATAGATCCAATAGAAATATTAGAGGCACCTTTGTCATCTTATTTCAAAGATCATAGTACCCCCTCATACAGTAGATGTGAGCCAGAATGGAAACCCCAAGGCAATGAACCTGGCTTTCTGGCCAGTGTGATTCTCATCTAGTTGAGGGTTTTGAGAAATAAATGGACGAGTGATGTATGAATTGAAATGCATTTTACGTAAACTTTGAACCGACTAAATAAGTTCAAGTGACGAAAAGGTTACCGAAGTCATCTCTTATTTCGTTTTAATTTGTCTTTTACTACGTTTCAACCACACATGCACACGTTTCTTTTACTTACTCCTACGTTTCAAGATCAAATGCCAGATCACTTTTCTCACGCTAGCCTTGATAAAATGTTTTTGAAAGCATTCCAAAGCTTTTGTAACCAAGTTTCAAGTTACTCAGTCACATAGATAGAGATTATGTGTCGTTTTGTAGCATTTTTATATGTCTTTGAGATTTAAATTTAAGTTTGTGGAGTATGATAGATCGCATTCCTCCATATTCTTATTTAGCATAGCTTTGATCTGAGTTACTGATGTTGGTTTTAGTAATTTTGTTTCCCGAAAAAGTCTTTAAAAGTATGTTTGACTGGGAAATGAAAAAAGGCATGCAAAAATAATTGGCTGCTGTGTATTTGGGCTCAGACGGTTCACATCGCGAAAGGAGTCGGTTCATTTTCTTCATTCTTTCCCCACGGCTGTATCTTTCATGAACGGTTCAGGGGTAGCAGCAGAACCTGTGAGTCATGAATAAACAATAGCTAATTTATTTATTCAGCATTCTGCCACCTCTTTTCAGTTTACGTTGATGTTGTCACCATATAACCCTCGTACAGCGCTGTCTGCATCACAGCAATCTCCAACGTCCCATGTCATCGTCGGATGAGACGCTTTGGCCGAGTTACAGCGGCGGCGACGGAGGTTGACCTTGAGATGGGCCAAGGGGACCATAGAGAGCTTGGCATGGGGCTGATGTATAGCACAGGTGAACAGGCAGAATATGGACCTGTCGAGGAAAGGTTCCTCACTGTAGAGGACAGGTTCTGTGATACGTTCTTCATTAGGAGGATCGCTGTTGCCAAGAAATGGGGGTTAGGGGCTTGGGATTATGCCAAACACTGGTTTATTTCTCTTTGGCTGCAACCAGTTGATCAACAGTGCTAATCCCACCCGCAGTGAGTTTTGACTCATTTCTCCTTTCATGACTGGTAACCTCACTTGAGGAGCTACAGGGAGTCTCTAAGGTGTACTTATAAAAAGCTTGCGGAGTGCAGGAATACTCAGAGGTGTCGGACCCGGATTGTTTGTGGCTTCAATGCAAGTCTTTTTTTAGCATGTCAAAGCTTCAGGTTCAGTGGCATTTTTTAAATAAAAAAAAATAAAATGAATGAAGGTCCTTCTCTAGAAATCTATTTTAATTCCACCAAGGTCAATGCATGCAGTATTAGTTTATTGCCACAGCATAGCATTGCAAAGAACAGCACAGCTAGCAGTGTACTCATGGGTTTTAATACAATATTGTTAACTTGTAGCAAAAGTCGTGGCTGCTCCAATGTCTTTATTTTTTTATTTATTTTTGGGAGATGAAGAATGAGCATCTCCGTATATTTCATGAAAAAGGGTTAGTAAAGTTCAAGAGTGAGACCCAGAAGGGAGACTTCTTAACTTGAAGAAACAAGGTTGCAAAACCCATGGTGAGTTTAACTATCATGCACTAATAATCATTTCCTACTTTAACCCAAAACACCAAAAAAAGCAACCGATCGGATTGTTTCATTGCTTTAATACCAAACAGAGTTTCCTTATGTAGATGTACATAGTGATTGCAGGGTAGTGAATCCATTTCTCGTTCCTAAAAGTAACCTTTCAGCGAATACAAGGTTCAAAACTGGAATTCCCAAACTAAAATACAACTTGTTTCAGGTGACAACATGAGGAAAGCCAAAAAATTCAATAACCCAGCAGTTATATTTGAGGGATTTATTTGGTTGCATTGTTGTAGTTTTTAAAACCATCTATGAAAAAATATAATGATAAAAGTACATCGCTCATATTTGTACACAAATTCCCTTTTATTTAATATCACAGTACAATCAATTTCAATTCAGCATCTCTGTGAGTAAAAAAGCCTTTTTTATTAATGTAACACTTGCCATGGTTGTGGAATGTCAGTGACTTTATAAAGAATAAATCTCACAATAAACTTTGTACTGAAGCATTTCAGGGATGCAATATCTGCATATTTTCTGTTTATATGTACTGTATGGAACCAAAACAAAGAAACTGTATGGAATCAAAACGAAGAAACTGTATGGAACCAAAACAAAAACATTGGTGTTTACTTTTACTCTTTTGATGCTGGCAACCTAAGATCATGTTATATACGACTCCCAGTCTGCGGAAAATAAATATATTTTCTAAAGTTTTCACAGTGGGCACCAAGGAGATAAAAAGCAGAGCAGGATTCTTTCACAGCGTGAGACTATTCTCATTCTTCATTTGCTGAATGCAGTTGTTTGTTTAAGACAAAAGTCTGCACACGCTGTTCAGCATAATTGGCCGAGTCTCTGGGAATAACTTTTGCCGTGAGCAGCTTTCCCGTCAGAACAGCAGAATGGAAGAATTGACAGCAGAAAGGAACCCACTGCAAGAATGGGCTCCGACTCAGCACTGCTGCAAAAGCACAGATAAGAAACACTGCGGAGAAATAGGAAGCAAATGACTTTTTAATTAACATAATGGTGGAACCCACCTTTGTAAATGGTCAAGCTTGCCCACACAAAGAAGCAAGGAGAGGGGGCACTATTCATAGCAGCCTGCAAGTCTACGGCATTTAAACAATCACCAGAGGAACCGAACTACTTAAGGCTTCTCAAAGATTTATTTTTTTCCCCTTTTTGAATTAACCACTGAAATTTGGTCTGTGCCAAGTTGCATGGATATTCATATCTGTCTCCAAACATTTTCACAAAAGGAATTTTCATAAAATAAGAAGCTGTACTCGTACTGAACAAACTCTCAGTTGGTTGATCACTGGTTTTAAGACAATTTGGATTAAAAACTGAGGGTAAAACATTTTGGGACTAAACAAAAATACAGGGGAACAACCCAA
This sequence comes from Hippopotamyrus pictus, assembly GCA_026781145.1. Classification (NCBI taxonomy): domain Eukaryota; kingdom Metazoa; phylum Chordata; class Actinopteri; order Osteoglossiformes; family Mormyridae; genus Hippopotamyrus; species Hippopotamyrus pictus. The sequence goes on along the minus strand of JAODLC010000123.1, from coordinate 27,966,679 downwards.
TGCATGAAGCAAAAAATAACTACAGATGTTCTTATGCAGACCGACCCTGCTGTGTATTTTGTAAACAAACCTCGCATCCATTCCGTTCTGATTGCTCTGTCAATATTAATTTATTAAGCTTGTTTTTCTGAATGACAAGAGGCTCAATAAAGTCTTCAAAGTTCAAAAGTGTGAGAAATTTCTTTGGTTCTTTTTAGAAATGTATTTGTGAAAGGTTTTTATTATTATTGAAGCAACCATTAAACAACACATTGAAAAACAGTATAAAATTATTATAAAGTATATAAAAGGATAAAAAACAGTACAGACACTCCTCTACTTATGAATTTTTAATTTACAAACTTCCAGACATACGAACAAAGAGTACTTTAAGTCCAAATTGTGTTCGTTGGGTTCCCGTTTCCTGTCCACATCAACTTTTTTTTTTCTGCTGCCAATTCTGCCTAGTACGACTTCTGGCCGCTACTCCCGCCATGCAGCAGTGTAGCGTGCGTACTCCCAGCATCCTAGTTCTTTGTACTTGCATACAGGCTACCGTTAAAACGATGTTGAATAACGACTTACGAACATTTCAAGTTACCTAACTCGTTCGTAAGTAGAGGAGCATCTGTACATTATGTGTAACTGAACATCAGTAAAGTGCAGCTTTTATTTTTGTATAAGTACACTTTGAAATCCCCAGTTCTACAAAGAAGGATCACAGAATCCTCACAGGCACAGTCACGCATAAGTTTAAATAACTGACTGTGACGGAAACCAGAGTGTCCAAAGGAAAATCCCCAACAAGGGGACAGCTTGCAAACACCACCCAGAAAACCAGAAGTAAGAATCAAGCTCTGGAAGTGTGAGGAACCAGCGGTGGCCAATGAACCACCAAAAACATCAATTTTCAAGTCCCACTTTTAAGGACAGAAGTAACTTGGACTAGAGCTGCCTATAGAAAATAAGACAATAAAACACTATCATGGGCAAACAAAATTTTCCACTGACACAGATTCAATATACACAATATGTAAAAACTGGACTTCTCTTGTTTTCTTTTAAGGATTAACTTCAAATTACAATAATTACTTTGTAGTTTGGCTCAAATTCTGCTTTCTTACTGTTAGCCAAACCATTATTACACTTCAGTAGAATAGATTAAGCAAGAATTTTTCTGGCAATGTATCAACTACAAAACCCATTTTTAAAAGATCCAGCACCTGCTTGACAGTTTTAAATGTTTATCGAACATTTTTTTCTAAAACAATGGCTTTTTTTTTTGGCATGTATTAGTATAATAAAGCATCCCCAAAGAATTTATCTTGTATCCAGGCGCATTTAGTGCAATTGATATGCTAATGTAATTTCCATGGTTTATTGTTATTAGAAGCCAGTAGTTGATTTACATTGAATGGAGATGTTTTTGGTTTATGTATTTGAAAGGGAGACAATGAGAGTACAGACAATGTCACTGCCTCACCATGCACAAAGCAAGGCGTGAACGCACCACTGAAACTTCATGCGGCATGTACAGTGTAATAGGAGCTGTGCATCATCATTGTGAGGTCAGCCAATAAAATATTTAGGGGTTTCTATTGGGTTTCAAGGGAGTGAAGTCTTTGCACGTTAATCGTATTCAGAAGCAAACTAGCACAGGAAATATATATATATCTTTGTAGAATACATGCAAGGAAGTAAGTGCCTGCTGGCATCAGGCACGACAGCACCTCCTCTTGACATGTCACCCTCATCCCCAGCCAAAACACGCCAGAAAGCATCCATCTTTGCTGTAGCAAAAGTCTGGTGCACATATAATTGCACATAAGCCATATATCCATTAAGCCTTTTTTTGTTTATATCTATTTCCTTAACATCCTTCTTTTGTTTGTGTACTGTGTCCTCTAGAAATACTCTTTTGGCACATGTACTGTCTTCTTTGTTTGTTTGTTTGTTTGTTTGCTTGTTTGTTTGCTTGTTTGTTTGTTTGCTTGTTTGTTTGTTTGCGTGCACTTTACGTACCTGGCTGCTGCATGCACCAGAATCCTCCCTTGGGATCAATAAAGTCCATCTTATTTTATCTTAATATTTTTTTAATTATGCGTTTAAGGGTGTTCATCCTCCGCAGTTCCTCCTTTACTTACAGTGAATATGGTGACGGTGCTTCAGACGGCCTGCTGTGAACCTGTACGTTGCCTGTGACAGGCCTCCCGTCCTGTTTGCAGGAAGGGGCATCTGTCCACAGCAGATGTCTTAATTTGTTTTTAATCTGCCGCAGCCGCTAACAGAAACCTGGCTAGCAGGCCTTCTCTCCACTTCGAGTGGCCATTCTGGCTGATGGATGGATTCCGCTTTATTTATTTATTTATTTGCTTTTTTGGCTTCCGGGTGTCTGATTCTTCTCATTCTGGGGCACAGTTAATAGAAGCTGCATCTTTCATCGTGGCACAAATGACACAGTTGCAATTCATTTGGAAAGCAGCATTAATTGCGTCTCAGAGGATAGGTTATGCGTGGCGTATTTTTAACCGCCTGCGGATACTTAATAACCAGAGGTGGACGTGAGCTCTTCTGCCTCTTTGGTCCATGGCTGACTGTACTGGCAGAGCCCTTTTTTGAAGCCCGGAGAGCTTCTGCTTTTCAGTCTACAGCCATGTTATTACGTCTCCTCTCTGTTGTACCCCTTCAATTTTATTGCTGAAAGTACCTTGCGATGGAATGCGTTTCTCGTATGACCGATTCAGTACCATAGCCTCTCGTATGCTAATGCCGAACAGATATTATCCCTTTAAGGCTAACAAGATATTCTAACCACCGACGGCAGCAGCCTGTGAGTGTTTTTAAAGGTCAGTATCACCTCTAATGCAAATTGTACTCGGGGTCCTCATTTGTATCTCAAGCTTGATCATTTATTCCGAAATTTTATCAAAATCAATAAGGTCCAAAATGAGCTAAAGATTCGTATTCGCACAGAGAAAGTCAAAGTCAGCAAGGAGTCAGAAGCATAAATAGTAAGTCTATTGGCTCACTCCCAATGCATTAACTATGCAGATCGTGATCAAAACTGACAAACCTGAAAGAATTTGGGGTAGGGCTGTGGGGGGCTGGGTGTCTCAGGGTTGCATACAAGGTAGCTTAACCGCTAACTGAGTCAAATGTGCGTAATAAGACATCATTTTAAAATGAACACCTGCTTTGCTTCTCGGGTACAGAGTATAGGCCCACTCCATAGGCTCAGGCCATAGGCTAAGGCCATAGGCTCAGGCCATAGTTCCAGTCCATAGACTCAGACCATAGGCCCAGTCTACAGGCCCAGTCCATAGGCTCAGGCCATAGGCCCAGTCCATAGGTTCAGGCCATAGGCCCAGTCCACAGGCCCAGTCCATAGACTCAGACCATAGGCCCAGTCCACAGGCCCAGTCCATAGACTCAGACCATAGGCCCAGTCCATAGGCCCAGCCCATAGGCTCAGGCCATAGGCCCAGGCCATAGGCTCAAGCTATAGGCCCAGTCCACAGGCCCAGTCCATAGGCTCAGGCCATAGGCCCAGTCCATAGGTTCAAGCCATAGGCTCAGGCCATAGGCCCAGTCCATAGACTCAGGCCAGAGGCCCAGTCCATAGGCCCAGTCCATCAGCTCAGGCCATAGGCCCAGTCCATAGGCTCAGGCCATAGGCCCAATCCATAGGCCCAGTCCATAGGCTCAGGCCATAGGCCCAGTCCATAGGCTCAAGCCATAGGCCCAGTCCATAGGCTCAGGCCAGAGGCCCAGTCCATAGGCCCAGTCCATCGGCTCAGGCCATAGGCCCAGTCCATAGGCTCAGGCCATAGGCCCAGTCCATAGGCTCAGGCCATAGGCCCAGTCCATAGGCTCAAGCCATAGGCCCAGCCCACAGGCCCAGTCCATAGGCTCAGGCCATAGGCCCAGTCCACAGGCCTAGTCCACAGGATCCAGTCCATAGGCTCAGGCCATAGGCCCAGTCCATAGGCTCAGGCCATAGGCTCAGGCCATAGGCTCAGGCCATAGACCCAGTCCATAGGCCCAGTCCATAGGCTCAGGCCATAGGCCTAGATATTTATGTCTGATTCCAGCTGTTGTCCTTCCAAAGACCATCTTATTTCCCACTGTACTCACCCAGCACAGTAGCTAAAAGAGGTTTACTTCCTTTCCACCATTTTGGTTCAATCTATACCCCATTTAATATCCCCCTTTCATTGTGTCATGTAACACTGTTCACTATCCAAGTCATGTGACTCTGTTCACTGTCTCATCTCAAGCAAGTCTTAGTAATTTGGGTTTTTTCATTGAACATACACTACAAGTCAAAAGTTTTTGCATTTTTTATATTTGCATGTTACTCGTTTAACATTTACTAAAAATACACTCAATATTCTTTGCTAACAAATTTATTTACGGTGTCTTCACCATTTGAGTACCTTTGTCCCCACAATGTGATAAAATCCTGTTATTTTAATGTCCCCCACAAGGGGAAATTAGATTGTATAAAAATCTGTGAAGGCAGTCAAAAAACTAAAAATGCCAAAAAGACTTGTATTTGGCTTGGTTACTTATGGTTTAGGTTGGGGCTGGGTAGGGGTTAAGGTCGTCATTGTTGAGATTAGGGTTTTGCCCATATAATGAATGGACGGTCCCCACAAAGATATGAATACAAACCTGTGTGTGTGTGTGTGTGTGTGTGTGTGTGTGTGTGTGTGTTGGTATCGATACACTAATTTCTTCTTCCTTTTTTTCATCCACCTTTGAATTCAACAAGCTCGATTTTTCAAGGATATTTGGTAACCAGGACCAGGTTTCTTAGCAATATTTCCAAATTGATAAATGTGGACAGAGCACATTGAGATAAAAAAAAAAAAAAAAAACATATAGCCATAAAATCCAGAAGCAGGGTGGTGAAAAAAAGCAAGAAAAAAGCTTATTGTCATGGCAGAACAGCGATGCAACAAACAATATATTTAATATATTTTGGAAGGTCACCGAACCAGAGGTGAGGTTCAGCCAGGGTCCAGTGGCTTCCGGTTGGAGGTTGGCTCTGCTTGGGGCCAGCATTCGCCCAATTTGGAGAGGCCATTGCAGGCAGGTGGAGGAAATCAATATAGAGGTGTCAACTGACATACCCCCCCCACAACACAAACCTACTTATTGCTGGGATTGCTGCGAGAGAGTAGTGTTGAGCTGCAGCGATTGTTTTGGGATTGTTTGGGATTGTTTCTGGAGTATTTTGAACGTATATTTTGAGTGTTTGTGTGCTTTAATTGTTTAAGTGGGTGCCTGTTTTATTTCTATTTATTGTTCTTATTTCGGTCAGCGTGAGTGCTTGTCTGTCCTGTCTGTTAATTAACAGCGCGATTGTTACGGACAGTGAGCTGTGGGTGTAGCGTGAGCGGCGTTTTCTGTTCGCGTTTAACTCTGTAACAAACACCCGCGGGGCGATAACAGCTAATAATATCTAATAATATCTAACGTCGGTAACGTTACCCAGCGCCAGAAAAGGACAGTTGCTCCTGAGCTTTGCTCGGTCGCCAGTCGGGGCCGGGAGGACATTTTCCACTTTTTTCCCCGCTCCGGCAGTAGCCTGCTGTGAGGGGGTTTTTGTGGTTTTTCGACCTCCCAAGAGCAACTTCAATTTCGCTTTGTATTTAGTTCATACTTGGTTCATACAGAAGTTATTTTGGTAAGTAGTACTAAATTTATCGGATTGAAAATTTTAAATAAAAATAATAATTAAGTTCCGTTTCAACACAAGTAATAACTTACTTTAGTGTACTCAGCACTTTATTGCATTTAACGTTACGCTAATTAATCTTTAAAGTTAAATACACTATATACATTTTCTGGGCTGGGAGTACGGGGTCATAGTGAGTTAGTTATTTATGGGGCCGGCTCAGTGTTGCGTTTGCAAGATGTTTGC
>JAODLC010000123.1:27942178-27960671 GCA_026781145.1 Hippopotamyrus pictus | reverse complement strand
AGTTAAGTTCTCCCCAAGCGAGCTTGATGGGCCGAATGGCCTCCTCTCGTTTGTATAGTTCTTATGTTCTTATGTACTCCCCTTTTTTAGCTATGTTAACAGTAAATAGTTTCCTCAGTACTGTATGAATCCAAACTTTAAACAGTTAATGATTTTCTGATATCGCTGTCACAGACATTATAATACAAACAGGTAATCCAGCAGAATGGCAATTTCGTACAAATCGTAAGTCATTGTGATTAACAAAAAACTTAATTATTATACAATGTTCACCCCGAAGAAATACAACAAAACACATGCAATGTAAAGAAATCATAGATAAATACCGTTTTAATTAATCTGAGGGCCAAGGATTGAGAAATGAGGATTTATTGTAAATGAACATATTAAAATGTGTCAGGAAAGTAAGAGAAACAAAATGCAGAGAAAACACTGTAATAATTTTCTTGTATATCAGTAATGTATTATCATACATGACTTTTTCAATGCAGAATGTTAATCCCAAAAAGGTTCTATTAAAGTTAAGGCCTTGCAGAGATAAGGGGCTTCGTGGTGGATTGCTTACCTGTCAGTACTCAGTAACCATGTGGCAAGCTGGATTACATCACTGATGTAACATCAATAATAGCACTTGCGTATATAATGCATCTTAAGTGGAATCAACCAGGAATGCGGTTTCCCAAATGATATTTTGGCACAAAACGTTCGCTGTAGGTCTAATCACTAAATGACGGCAAGGCTGCTGCCCAGTAGTGACAATGATCGGACCCTTGAAAACGAATAACTAGCTGAAAAGTTTAGTTCTGTTTCACTGATTTCTTCCGGAGGGTGAATCGCTTCATACTTCCAGGTTTGGTGGATTGAATCCCACTCCTCTGTGTGTGTTGAGTTTGCATTTTTCCCTGTCCTGTGCTCTTCCTTCAGGTACTCCAGTTCCATCCAGCAGTCCAAAGACGTTTCATTTCAGCAAACTACCATCTAGTAATTGCCCTTAGTGCATCTGCATTTATGTGCCTTGCAGTCAGGGGCATCAGAGGGGCGTGGATACCCTGGCAGATTCAGGGGCCCAATACTTTACAGGGACCCCAAAATCTACCACTGGGCCAATACCAAATTCTATGTACCCATATTTCTTCAGACTGAAATTGTCCACCCTAGTAGGGCAACTAAGGTGACATTTTGTTGGGGGGGGGGGGCAAAATGTCTAGCTACATCCCTGCCTGCAACGGCCTGCCTGCCATCCCATCCAGGCTCTTCTCCTACCAGGCCTGGGATACACTCCACACCCCCCAACCCTATACACGATATATAGTTGAACGTTAAACAGAAATATGTATGCCGCACTGCAATTCTAGAATAAAAAGCATTTCTTGCTTTATTCCCTTGTTTTGCTTTTATGAGGAACATTTTCTTCTGCATAAGGTCATGCATATTTTTATTCAAACTGTAAAACCTATAAATGCAAACCTTGCATAATTTGGAGCAAAAATACAGCGGCACAGAAGGGTATGTGAATAAATAAAATGGGTCTCTTTGCAAGCAAAGCAGAAAAAGGCCAAAGCTGGCCACAGATGCCTGAATTGTAGCTAAGCTCTCACCGCTTCTTGCTATCTGTATTATACATAGCCCCGCGTTTCCCAAATGGCGCGCCTGAAATAGATCGTGCATTCATGGGCTATTCCTTAGGAGGCGCTGTAATGGTACTGGGAGGGCCAGCATCTTCTCAGGGAGCCCAAATGGGTCTAATTACCGGCAGACACATGAGAAACCCAGCCAGACGGGGCGAATCAACATGCCACGCACATGGGCCACAAGTCCGCAGATGCTTCCCTGTCACATGCTGCTGTTTATTTTTTGCGTGGCGCAGATTTTAATGCACCTTCCCTCTCCACCATTGTGACTTCTTGCCTTCTTTAGTCTCTAATCACTTGCAGGGGAAGCTTCTGCTGGCGATTTGGCATTCCTGGCCTGGCTGGCTCCTTTGATGCATTAATGTCTGCATGGGAACGACCAGGAAGCGGGGAGAGGAGACACAGCTCACAGCAATTGGAGGCAATTGGATTTCATGGCCGGGCTGACGCCAGGACCTGCGGGGTGGGCGGGGGTAGCTGCAGCACGTCGCTTATGCGCACCCAGCCTTGCATTCTTAGCACAGACGGCAGCCACGCAACCCCAAGCTCCACGCAGGATATGACCTCAGCAGAGACGCTGCCTGGACTGCAAAGAGGTCCTTAAAAAGAACAATAACGAATGACTTCTTTTTTTTCACTGTGATATGCGCGAGCTTCACTTTTCTCGAAAAAAAAAAAAGTCCAAATCCTTTTTAAATCCTTGTTTTATGACAAAATACCCTGCAATTATGTTACATAGCATGGGGGGTTGATTATGATTACCCAACGGATCCCTGTCGCCTTCAATTTTCTTTTCATTTCAAAAGCCTAGATTTTATAAATGTGGGCATGAAACAGAATCAGAAGAGAAGACAGAACTATACAATAACCTAACCTAACCTAATATGCTGAACTCTATAAAGTACAACCATCAAACTGGTGTTATGTGGTGATTCCGTGGTCTATTGAGGTCAAAGCCTGTCTATAATACTTCTAATCGAGTTTCTTCAACTTGCCCAACTTTCCTGCTAAAATATATCATTCATTCTCTGGCCTATTATGAGAAAAAAAATGGGGTTTTGGATTCAGAGATGCTGAATTGAAATACTAATCACCTATCCCTATCATTCTGCCTACAGTCATAGAAGGTTAAAGGCACTTGACAGTCATTTGCAGTATCGTACACTCGTACGGGGCCGGCCCCTGGCCTTAATGAAGAGTGATGGCTGGGCGGATGAGGTTCAGCACTGGTGCCGTGGCTAATTTAACTCGTTATGTGAGTGGAGATAAAAGCCGGCACTGATTACCATGTCTGCTCTGACAAAGCAGCACACGCTAGCTGCTAAAGCGACCGGCTAACCCCTTAATACCACTCAAGAGGGCCACCAAATGAAGAGTAATGCCGGAACAGGGCCGGCAGGCGTGGAACAAACTGGTTACACGTCAGTATTATGTTCCTTGGTGCCAGAATCTGGACTAGCACACACTCAGCTTCCAGTCTCAGGGCACTAGCCAGGTATGTTTTCTAGAATTATGCCAGTCGAGGGTTGAGAGTTATACTTACAGCGATGTTAGCGATTTTCCATTGGAGCTTCTAGATGCATCCATTTGAATATGAGGACCAGCTGATTCCTCATTTCAGTAGGTTTATTATTCACTGAAAAGAGCTTGAATTTAACAGGCTCTTCGGGCCCCAAACTGTACAAGCTTTGTTTGATCCTTTATGAGATTGTCATTTCAGGTTTTTTTCTTATTGACTTTTTAAGCTCCAGAATGCATTATGTTGCATTTATTTCATAAAAGACTGAGTTTTCATAATCACACCATCCTTTTCCTCATGCCTGTCGCTGTCGTATCACTGCAATTGCCACAGTATCATCATAAGCATCTTTATCTGAATGCTTGACTGAATTCAGAGAAGCAGAAATATGGTTTCAACTACAAGTCAGTTGTCTGACCTGAAAATTATTTTTTAAATAACAATAGATACTTCATTGTTCCCCATGGGGAAATTCTCTTTACGCCTCCCCCAACTAGCACTCTCTAAGTGAGAGCAAGCTGGCCATGAAGGGCAGCCACCTGTTGTGGCACCCAGGAAGCTGGGGGGTACGGGCCTTGCTAGAGGACCTGCAGACATGGCGAGGCTGGGCTCAAACCAGCAACCTTCTGATCACAGGGACAGGGGCTTGGCCCGGTATCAAATCCAGGCTTGGGAGATTTAATCGTTTTGCCGAAGAGCCAAAGCACGGTAGCTAACATAAACGAGAGGCAATTGAACCTTAACCTGAAGTTAAACCCTCTCCACATGGTATATAATATTGTTTATGTGTTGGGGTGGGGGGGTTTGTATAGATCACGTTGGAAGACCAAAATGTCTCCAAAGTAAGAGAAAACCTGAGATTTCCTTATTTTTGGGGACATTTCCCAGGTCTCCATTTGGATAACCTCAGTTTTATAAAAAATAAAAAAAAAAGTCTTTTTTTTTGGTTATTTCTGTTTAAGGTTTAGGCTTGGTTGGGGTTTAGGGTGTCTGGATTGGAATTAGGGTTTTTTTCACCATTGAAATGAATGGGTAGGCCAATACAGTATGTGTGTTTTATTTTATGTGTGTGTGTGTGTGTGTGTGTGTGTGTCTTGTCTATATTATATTATCTCCAGAATGTAATAAATACCTGGACCTGGACCATTTTTTATGACTTTATAAAAATTGGTGACTGCAATCAAAAAAGTAAAAATGCCAAAAGTCTTGTATTTGTTACTTTTGGTTAAGGTTAGGGCTGGGTAGCGGTTAAGGTCACCATTAGTGGGATTAGGGTTATGCCTATAGAAATGAATGGATGATCCCCACAAAGACATGAGTACAGGTCTGTGTGTGTGTGTGTGTGTATTCTGTGTGTGTGTGTGTCCTGACTCTTTGTGCTAACCTGTCTCCTGTGCTCTACCTTAGTATCCAGCTTGTGCTTCATCAAACAGGCTTCCACTGTGCTGTCACGAAAGAGGCACATCCCCCACAGAACAAACGAATAAATGCATAAATAAATTTAGAGAATAACTCTCCTGTATTGTGTCCCACTCTTTGCTGCATGGAGTGCACCACTCATTTCTGAAAGGGGGTCATTGAACCACCAAGCAGGAGTACATTGCCTTGTTAGAACATGTTCAGAGAATGAGATGCAGCGGGGATACTGTGTCTCAGTGAAGCTTCGTCACACCTTCTCCTGTTACTGCGATATTCATAAAATCACAGTCTGTTATTGATTCATTTTGACAGTGCCAAGATCAGCTAGCTTTGACATTTGGGACCTTTCTGTCCTGTCGTATCAGTGATACGTTATTGATGAAACATTTGGGAGGTGCACAGTGCACATCGGGTATCTTGCCAGACGTCATGAACACAGAATCTCCGGAACACGCAGGTAGCACATTCTGTCACTTGTCAAATCATAGAAGGGTCTGACAGCCAGGATACTGCAATGAAGCAGCTTGGGAAGGTCAAGAGATGCTACGTTTCGGGACCGTGGCTTCCTGGGCGGCTGTCTTTATCCGACTCCATAATCTGCCCTTTGACCAGCCCCGGACACAGGACACACGCTTCCACATTCATCATCAAGCTTTCACAGCCACTAGGACCATCCCACTGCCACGCACGTGGATTTTTTTCTTCTTCTTTTGTATTGTCGCTATATGCTAATAATTAAGCTAAAATCTTGTTGGTTAGCATTAGCGGTACCTTCTGGGTTTTTTCAAGGTGCGATATAAAATTTTCTAAAAAGAATCTCATATGGATCGGTTATTAAAACATCTAAAACTGGATTTTAATGTGCAAAACACATTAAAAATGAAAGTTGAACTTTAAAAAAGAGGCCAAATCCCAGTGTGACTTATAAAATAAATTGGGTAGACCGTGCGCGTCTTCCGCGTGTGTCTCCATGTGCATCTTAACACCTGCCTGCCAGTATGATCAGAATATCTCCTCCATTTTTATACACCAAAAAAAAACCTCAAATATCTCCTCCATTTTATATGCGCGCCAAAAAAAATATCTTCAAAATTGTGCTACTTTATATCTATGATGTCCTCTGTATCCCTCTTCCTTGTCTGAGCCTGAGAGCCATTTAAATCACTCATGCAGCCTGTGACTATGGGTTTGTCCTCTAAAAGCAATATGAAAACATCACGCCCTCACATTTGGTATAAAACGGAGTGTCTCTGAACTGCATCGGCACAATGAGCTCCACTCCAGAACCTCAGACGTCTCATCGACCCGAGACCTGTCAGCCTCCTCATTTATGCCCTGTGTTTAAAAAAAGGCACATTTTCTGTAATTCATTTTCATTTTCATTTTTGATGCACAGTCCTAGAAATTCCTCGACATAATTGGGTTTTGTAATTCAGTTTTCTTTTCCTTAGCACATTTCTTTCGGGGTGTTCACCAGGGATACTGCAGGCTCTGCACGTGCTTAATTCATCTTGGACGGTTCAGGTTGGAGGGAGACAGAATAAATTCCTCTCGGTGTGACATCTGTACTTTGCCAGCTCCATATCTGGGTTCCAAAACTGGGGCGATGTTTACGTCTACAGCACGCAGAGAGTTTCTCCCGTGGCTGTCCCACATGGAAACAGATAATTAATGCCCTTCACGGATAACGAACTGCCCTTTATTGCCAGACAAGCCGCAGGTAGCGTAGTAGTAAAAGTTACAGAATTTAAATCCAAAGGCTGCTGGTTTGAGTCCCAGGATAGCATTACTGATACCCTCAAGCAAGCAAGGCATTTAGCCTGAATTACTTCAGTAACACGTCCAACTGTATACCTGGGGGAAAAAAAAATCATAAAGCACTTTAGATAAAAGTGTCAGCTGTGATCAATTTATGCCACATATGTGCAAGGCTGTGATGTAGATTATGGAGAATGTGGATCACATCAATTGCCCTGAACATTTAAATGAGCAAGTTTAGAGCTTTTTTTAAGAAGGAGCAGCTTCATACTGCAACACTTTTGACAGCAACACCAGGAATGAAAGAACAGATAAAGAATATTCATCAGAGTCCATGTACTGACTGTAATTATTAAAGGACTTTTGGCACAATTAATGCATACTGAACATCTTAAGCTTTGAGTGTTGACTTGAGGTTCACTTGCTTTGATTGTGTTCATTCCATTACAAGATCCTTCAATAGTTCAGTAGGCTTGGTACTACGGACCATAAATCCACTCTATGCCTTTTAATTTTCAAAGTTGCATTAAGACTATGTATCTCTTTACATTTGTGGGTTTTATCAAGAGTATGTGCAACCACCCACTTCTATCTATCTATCTATCTATCTATCTATCTATCTATCTATCTATCTATCTATCTATCTATCTACATAATAACTAGGGCTGTGAATCGATAAAAAAATATATATAAATCGAAGTTTTCCATGATTGTAATTAATCACACCTAACATTGAAACTTACAAACTTAAATATTTACACATCCATCCAGGGTTCTGGGGGGTCTGGAGCCTATGGGTGTAAGAAATGGTTCAGCACTCCAATGACATATGTGTCATTTTCATCAGCTCATTACTGTAACATATTAATTTCCTCTGATTTTTCAAAATAGTTTGCAGACTCAAATTATACAACTTCATTGTTTAAACCGACAATTTTGCCTCTGGGGTACTTAATCATTACCATTTATTTTTGCAGTTAACAAAAGTAATTAATCAAATTCAAGACAACAGTTACAGAGATGAGATTAAAAAAATAGGCAAAACTAACCAAAAACTGAGCCTTATTATAACAATTGATTGTTTATTGTGGACTAAATGTATTGAAGTTGAAAGATTTTCTGAAAGATTTTCTGAAGTTGAACGGTTTATCTGGTTCTTTGATTTTTGGCTACTCTTTGGCAAAATGATTAAAAATCATCAAATTAGAGCAACAAATGACGCAATTTTAATATTCCTAAAACATTACGGTAAAGTTAGTTGCTCTGCACAAAAAGTATTGTGTTTCATTTAAATTTTTTTTTCTCAAGTTCATGAGAATGACCCATATTTTAGTAAATTATTCATTAAAAAAATACTACCAGCAAACAAGAACAAGCTGAATTTCAGTGCTTCCAAAACAGTCAGACTGACAGACGATTTAATCCCGACTGCGTGATGCATTAAAAACTCTCCCATCCCTAATAATAACATTAATATGGTCAGGTTTTCTTACTTTCCTATTTATTGCTACAGGCCTGTCATATACTTAAGTCAATGTATTCATATTAGGCAGGAATCACAATCTGTTTAATATATAAAACAGCTGATCGAGAATATTTCATCGGATATTCTATGGGATTCTTTCATGGTGATATTAAATAACTTACGTGTTTTAACTTTGAACGACTGCAAGGCAAATATTGGGAAACCCCTTTCTTTGTGTTGTCATATCGATCTGATGGAAGGGTGATGATGTCAGACTTCATCATACTCAAAAAGGCCGCTGCGATTCCCTCATTCTTTAGTCGTGTGGGATTCTTTGAAAGCTTTTTTTAAGTCTAGGTTCTGAAAGGGTGAAAAATTGACTCCGGTCTCAGAAAAAAACACTGAAAATCAGCAATGACTGTCCGTCAGTTGCCAAGTCTTGCTTTGATGTCAAGCCGGTCTCCTGTGAATCTTCAAATAAACTTCGAGATACATGCTGTTCTCTTACTGACAATCTCAACTGAAGAAGGAATTCTCCAGAAGATAAAAAATAATAAGCCAAAGTTCACACCTTGCATTGGAGAAACAACATCCCCAGCTAATAAATCGATTATGTTGAATATTTGACACTGTTTACATATGGGAAAATGAAAAGTTAATATCCATCTCCTTAGAGAATTATGGATTTGCTAGGTGTGGTTGACGCTGACAGCTTAGACAGTTTTTGTAATGAGCTCAAAGAAAGAGGAGCATCCTGGTGCTGAAATATCCACAATGTCCTTGTATGATTCAATTGATCATTAATGTTAAATTGCTAATAGTGCTAACGCAATAGAGCTAACATGTGCCTCAGGCACACAAACAGGGATCTTTGCCGTTAGCTAAAAAGACCATTTCGTTTCTGATGAATTCAGGCCTAACCAATCATCAGAGGGTCTACATCCAGATTGGAGAATCCTTCTCAGTCCAGGCCTGTAGTATTTTCCCTGTGATTTGTGTTAATTTTCTTTCACTGAACAGATTATATTATTCATAATTATTGAACTGTGTACTTAGAATAAGAGATATTGATCGATTTGTCTTGCTTATCCTAGTCAGGGTCACAGGGTACAAGGTCGGGATACACCTTGGATGGCATGCCAGTCCACCAGAGGGCGCACACACAGACACACAGACAATCCACGGGCATTTACCCGAACTGCTATCTGTCCTCCCTGCAATGGGGGGGGGCACCCAATCCCGGGTTATTCACTGCTTTATACCCATAGATAGACTCTGGACCCCTGCAACCCTGAATAGGACAAGCTGTTAGAGAAAATGAGTGGATGGACAGGCTGACTGTCTTATAATGGAAAGGAAACCCATGTAACGCTAGGAACAAAATATACACACACACTTGCGTATGTATTCATATCTTTGTGGGGACCATCCATTCATTTCTACGAGCAAAACTGTAATCCCAACTTCGACAACCTTAACCTGTCCCCAGCCATAAATCTTAATTATAAGTCACCAAACAAAGTTCAAGACTGTTGGCATTTTTACATTTTTGATTAGTGACAGATTTTTATAGAAATGAGTTTCCTCTTGTGGTAACTGAAAAAGTGGCCCCCTTGTATGCCAGGTTTTCATCACATTGTAGGGACATTTGGTCTCCACAATGTAATATATATCTACCTCCCCACACACGCACACACACATACACAGAGTGGAGGCAGGATGTGAAGCCTCGACTTAGGCCTCAGAACACTTTATTGCCCATAAGAGCAGATATGAACTTGGGACAATAACAGCAACAGTCCGGAGGCGTGTGGAGACCAGGGTTTTTTAGGAAAAAAAAGATACCAGTATGCTTAGAATTCAGTACTTTGGTACAAATAATTCAGGTCATCCTTACACAGCACCCTCTAGCTTCTGATGCAACTTACGTTACAAATGTAAAGATTCTCATTTGTTTACTTACGCCGTACTAGTAGCAAAAGAGTCCAAAGATAAATCAGTGTTATTTTGATCACCATAATTTATATTTTTATATTCTTTTTTAAGAGTGATAAAAATAGCAAATTATCCCTAAAAATATGTTATTTAACTACGCTACTGTGCCCCCCGTAGAAATAGACATACTAACACTAATTATTAGTTTAAATATTTAAACTTGTTTTCATAGTATTTTGGGCGAACAGATGTTAGATAATTGTTGATAGAAGGTAGATGCTGGATAGATGACTCGAGAGCACGAGAGCATATGTTAATCACACAATGAAAAGCTGCAAAAAACAGATATATGGTCACAGAAAATGAAGGCATAAGGTAGACTGTAATATTCTCTATTCATGTCAGGAACTTTATCCATCCCATTTTATTATGATTCAGAATGCATGTTTGGTCAGAGAAATGCATGCATGTTTGGAAGTGCTATAATGTGGGAAAATTGACATGGCTTTTCACTATAGCTTTAGGTGCAGTTTTGTGATGTTACATTAATATTGATTTGTACTTCAGGCGAAACCATGACTGCTAGCTTCTAAGTCCCTGTGCTGATGGTTTCGGGGAATTTATAACCACAATGTCCTTAATACTCCATCACTGGCCAGTAGTATCTGACCTTAATTGAGGGATTGTGGTTTCTTATCATTTCTGTTATGCCGCTGCCTGTGAAATGTTTTTTTTTGCTGCTATATTCACTTGAAACTCATTACAGTAGGTTTGTGCCAGACTCTTACTGAACTGGAGTGTAGCAGCTAACAGTGAACAGCAAAGGACCCCAATCTCACAACCTGACCAGTAACAGATACAATTTCACATTGCTTTTACTTAGCGGCTGTTTTTGGGTAATACATTACTTGAGGGCATACAAATACTTAGATGCTACTGAAACACAAATCATGAACAAATACAGTAGCTGCTTGAGATAAAAGATGTCATGATTCATTATTGATGAACAAACACAAGATCAGTATTTCACTTGTGTTATTCATGACTTGTTCCTTCAGTAGTTCATAAAGATTATCAGAATTAACAGATATAATAACCAGAGGTGAACATTTCAGGTCCAGAAAGTAAAAATCCAAACCACGATTTTGTTTCAACCAATTAATTCACTACTCTGTGACTGTGAGTCTTTACGCTCAACTGGTTGGTTGAAACAAAATCCTGGTTTGGATTTTTACTTTCTGGACCTGAAATGTCCACCTCTGATAATAACAAATATATTAACTGCTTGAGATAAAAGATGCAGCACAATACTGATGAACGAGCATGAGATCAGTATGTAACCAAGACTGTGGTTAATTGTTACATACAGTACTGTAAGTTAGAGCATAATACTGTATTATTTGTGCCAAGTAAAGTATCACCCACTTCTGTACATAAAAACATTCAAGTGAGGTTCAGAGAGCAGGGTCAGTAAACCCCCCCCCAGAGAATTTGGGGTTAAAGCCTTTGCTCAGGGTAACATTACTCTCCCAGCCAAGAGATTTGACCCAGTGACCTTCTGAGCAGCGGCATGGAGTTCTCATCCGCAAACCAATATACGGCGTCATGGCAGTGTGATCGAACAGTTTCGGTGAGATGATAAAAGTTTGTGTCACCATAAATAAGACGACAATGGCTTATGTACGATCCCTTACTAACTCTATGCCGTAGAGGATCGCTCTCTCATGCTTCTTTGTCTTCCCATCTTCCAGTGAGAAAATTCGAACCCGTGGCGCTACAGAGACTTTCAGCCAATGTTTACAAAGGCATCTTGTTGACAAATAACAGGTAACATTTGAATTATATTCCATGACTCTACCACCCCATTCAGCACTCTGATATAGAGGAATGCCGGAATATCTGACACAAGTATAACCTCATAGCTGTAACCAAGTCTTTCCATAAGCTTGTAATATTCACGCCCTACAGAGCATTCCCAGGGTTTACAAAGAGATGCCTTTCAAATCGTTCTATACATTCAGGATGAATGACAGTCTTTGCCGGTATTTGTCATAATAAGAATCACTTCATTGTGATGTTTCAAAACGCTGAGGGTCTTCATAAAGCAGGCAGCGAGTCTATGCATCCACTTCGCTGCAATCATCTTTAAGGAGAAAATGCAGTGGGTTGCCAATTAAAATTAGTTCTTAATCAGGACTTTATCTGGACTTTATGTAATTACACAAATGAAATGTGTTTTTTGTGTATTTGTACTTCTCCCACTCTGAGTCGGCATGAGGACGCAGAACTGAGACTGACCAATCCCCTGCGCAAACCCTAAATGTCATCATTTCTCACAATGTGCAGTGATTGCTTCTCCCTCCTCCAAGCCTCTCAGCATCTGCAGGAACAAGGAAGTGATCACAAGAGGATTGAGAATGGACTGTTGTAAGTGGCTCTGTGGTATGTTTAATGCTTATTCCACCTGGAACTAACACCTTTGTTTCACACTGCATACGGTTCACAAAGGAATTTTTATTTTTTTTTAATTGCATGTCTGGGTGCCGAAACACAACATCATTGACTCTTATTTCATTTTCATTATTCTTTTCAGCATATGCTAGTAAGCTGCATTTTTGCTTTTCACTACCGTTTCCTGCATATAGTTTGCCATATAGTTTGATATCTAGTGTCTTTATTCAGGATTTTGTATAACGGTCACCATCTCCTTCTCACAAGCCGGTCTGTTGTAAATAACAGCTTTCCTCTGTAGCGCAATGGACTGAGAACCGCTCGATAATTCTGGGTTAGACACTCTTGGTGACGGGTGAACAGACCTTGACCTCTCTATCCCTCACGGCGGGGGATTAGGAGAAAAAGAGATAGTGATGATGAGAGAGAGAGAAAGTCCCCACCTTCCCGCCCTTAATTCTGCTGCACTCTTGCCCTGTTGCAAAATGATCCATTACAGCTGATTAAACACAAGACACGCCCTTTTTCAAAGGACATCCAGTGCACAAAAACAAACGACCGGGGTCTAATAAACGCAGCTCCTGCCTCTGATCTTCCAGGCTGTCAAAAGCTTCTGGCCATTTAATAGACACCGGGAAGCAGCGCACTGCAAAGCGATGACTTGACATAAAATGACATCGGACATTAACACATTAAATAAGCTGCCCTACGGCAGGTATTACGCACGTGGATCAAACAAAGCATTTTACAGGTCTGTAGACACCCTCTTCCAGGACTTCCCAAGCAGTGATGCAGCTCCTTAAACAAACTGTGTAAATTACTTTAATGAGTAAACAGTAATTAAAAGAAACATTGGGAACAAAGTTGTTGCTGTCTGTCGGCCAAGCTGAATGACAGTTTATTGCAAATCACAAGAGGTACAT
Source organism: Hippopotamyrus pictus (assembly GCA_026781145.1). Classification (NCBI taxonomy): domain Eukaryota; kingdom Metazoa; phylum Chordata; class Actinopteri; order Osteoglossiformes; family Mormyridae; genus Hippopotamyrus; species Hippopotamyrus pictus. The sequence goes on along the minus strand of JAODLC010000123.1, from coordinate 27,947,570 downwards.
CAGTTAAGTGGCTGGTGCCCCCCCCCCATCCGCCCCTCACCCCCCACTGTTCACTGTCCTGTTGTGAGCCCAGCAATAAAAGAGATTAAGTGCCAACCTGGCTCTCAATGGCCTCTTTTACTTTGTCTGTCCATTTTTTATGTCTCAATTTCTCTATAACTGTTTTCAGCTACAACCAATTGTAGGAGTTAGTGTTTAGGTGCCCTTCACAAGGGTATTTTTAAAAGTTGCTCAGTCAGAAGGTAATCATTTACTGAACTTTACTGCATCGATTAAAGCAAACTATCAGCTGTCTTTCTATAATAGGATTTCACAGTTTCAGAGGCCTAGTTACTTAGAAATCAAAAGAAATTTATCGCTTTTATTTAGAAAAGTGGCTTTCAGCCATCGATTTTGTTCTTGTATGGGAAGTTTGTGCTTTACCGTAATGTCTCCTTCCATGAGCACGTTTAGTGCAATTTACGAAAAGCAGTGGCATGGATATCTTTTGAGAGTGAGTATTGCATATCTTTGCTAGCCTTCAGTACCAATACATTTCCACTAAAATAAATAATTACACGGAATTATACATTTGTATTTATATGTAAAATATGCTTGTTTTGTGCTTGGCGAATATCTTTAAGAAGTCAGGGACACTTGAAAAAAACAGTACATAGAGAAGCAGCAGCACCTGCCATCAGAGAAATAATTTAAACTTCAGTTTTATAAGAGAACAACAGCACCATCTGCTGGTAAGTATCCAGCACAGCAAGACTACTGCTGCTCCTTTAAAAGACTCTGAAAAGAAACCTAATAATTTACAGATGCCTGCGCTTATTCACTTATATTATATTCAATAATGAAATATAATAATTTCATTATTATTATTAATAATAATAATAATAATGATAATAATAATTATTATTATTATTATTGTTGTTGTTGTTGTTATTATTGCAGCTATAAGAATGTATGGAAAAATTAAAACGTTAATAACGTTACCATAATTGTTGACAGAGTGCCTTTTATACAGTTATAATATTTACATAGTTACCTATACAGTTTAATAAATATAGAACAGACACTGGCTGGCAAGAACTTGGAAAATATTACTTTTCCGATTACAAATTCACCAGTTGCCAGTGCGGCTTTATGCCACAATGATTTCGGCCAGATCCGCTGCTGCTGCCGTTTTTCCATTATTTCAGGAAGCTGAGACTGTGAATGACGCCAGTCGCTCCGTATCTATGAGGAGGGAATGTAAGCATGTACCAGAGGTTCCCCACTGACAGCGACTAGGCGCAGTGACTCCTCACCCCCCCACCCCGTTATCGCACTGCAAACCCCACACCCGTTTCCACGGAGCCGGATCGGTGACGCGTGTCTCCTGATAGGCCGTACGGTGCACAAAGCTGGGAGAGCACTGTAGGCCCTACGCCTGTGCGCTCCCAAGATAAGGAAGCTGGAGGAAATATTTCCCACTGAGGATAAGGAAGCCCAGTCTGTAAGAGCCCTGGGTCACATTGATTCATGTCCTGTGTGTATTGCAAGCCACTAAATGAAATCCAATTCCCTTTCCACCACCAGGTGGCCTAGTGGCTATGGGTTCATTACCATAAGTTCATCAGTTCAAGTCTCAGCAAGTTCCCTGATTTGCTCGAGTGAAATATTCAGTTGTTGGCCACTTTGAAAGTATGAGAAAACCAGCCAAAGTAACATGTTGTAACATGATGTCAATGTACAAAAATGGGCACAGTGATGCTGCCCCCTTGTTGGGGAGTTTCCTCTGGGTACTTTGCCAATGACATGCAATTAAGCTAACTGGTATTTCCGAATTGTGTCAAAAATGTGCATACACTTGAATCACACACAAAACTGTTTGTACGCACAGTTGATAAATGAGACCCCTGGTCTGGACCCAATTGACCTAAACGACAACCAGCTAATCTCTAACTCCTGCCACTCTCCTCCAAAATGCTATAAAGAACTATTGCTGCCCAATGACAATCTTATTTAGTGGCAAATATCCTTTACGAAACTTTCCAATAAGACAGATTTTTTATTTTCAAAACCATTCGTCCCTTACAGCCTATCAAATTTGGCAATGAAGTCACCAAGCAGAAAGTTGGCCAATCTTTGGTCAATTGACATGAAATTTGCTGTGAAGGCTTATGGCCATACCCATGACAGAATTACATGAAGTTGTTTCCATGGTAACTAGGCCCTGATAGCATGCCTGGTCCAATTGTGGCTTTATATATTTCTTTGTATATTTTTTAAGTTACTTTTTGTATTTATGAAATGCTTCATGAGCTGGATGTTACCGTCTTGCGGGCTGCATGTGGCCCAAAGGCCGGAAGGTCTCCATTCCTGCTGTCTAGGAAATCTCCCCTTTGTTTTCGTGTTTGGTTCTGACACTCACTGTGACTCCATCCTGGGCAGCCAATACAGAGAATGGATGGATAGATATTGGTAATGAATCAAGATTCAGAAACCACAGGCTACCTTGAAGTAAACTATAGAATCTCTATGCAAAGTATCCTGGTACGCTGATGCACCAGTTCCAATTATCTTCTAAGATCACTCAACATAAGGTCATTTGTTAGGCAAGGGCCTGCATGTGTGTGAGCAAATGCATATGTATAGGCCTTGGTCAAACATTTGCATCTTGCCCAGACAAATCACCGAACATCAACACTCACAGAGGCACCTGTGCAATCCGTTACTTTATGCCTGTTCACAGTCCATCACTATTACAGCGCTCTTCCCTGGCCATAAGTGTGTCTTAATGGATAGTCCTAAGTATCGCATCTGTCACTGTCAGTCAGCTCGCATCACGTTAATACTCAAGGTGAGTGAGGGCCTTTGGGCTGCGTAGGCCAGATTGGCAAGGTGTAGCAGTGGGTTTTGAGACATTCTCTACACTCAGGTCCATTCTCTCAGCCAGTTAGGGTTTCAGTGTGTATTCCTGTATCCAGTGTACAATGATTAGGGTAGTGTCTGCTTCAGCAAGGTAGGATACTGTGCCTGTGATTGGAAGATCACCTGATCCAGTACCGTGGCTGGCAGAGTGATGTCACTGGTGGGCCCTTATGCAAAGCCCTTTACTGCAGTTGCTCCAGGGCTGCTGGAAGCAGACCAGTCCAGTGCCCTGACCACAAAACTTGAACCCAGCTTTCTGGCTTAGACAAAAACACAATTTCCCCACAGCATGAATAAAGTATCTCTCTTCTTTACATATTACCCTGCTGTAATAAGGCAAACATTTTGAGGACCAGGCTGAAGAGATGTTCCCTGCAATCATTTTCTGCATCTTATCTAGCATGTCATTTACTATTATTATTATTATTATTATCCATCCATCTTCCAGCCTCTGATCTTCAGCCACGTGGGGTCGGGGGGAGGACTTGATGCCAGCCCATCACAGGGCACACACACTATAGAGATACCAGTTTGCCTAAATGCATGCATGTGGACTGCAGGAGTGCAGCAAAATCCCCCGAGGGAACCTGCACGGCACGGAAATGCTGCACACATGCAGAGGAGGGGAGAGTCAAACTCCTTGCCTTGGATGTTGCAGCAGTGGTGCTGTCTGACTGGGCTGCCATGCCACTCCATTATTTTAGCAAGAAGTATATACTACAATACATACTTAGTATTTTTGGAAAAGAGGTTTCACAGTATTTTAATAAGAACATACTATATTCTCAAACAGACTTTTCTAAAATGTATTATTTATTCAAAACATGTTTATGTGTGTTGCCTACATCTCCAACGGCCAAGGAGATACTAAAATTATTTTTTGCATTTTATATTACATTTATTTTATTTAGCAGATGTTTTTTGTCCGTTTTGTACATCAAGCGTGGCAAAGTTCACATTACAAACATGCGGCTCTCAAGGAGTTGACCAGGTAGTACAGCTGAGCTTTCAATGAACGTCCGGTTACAAGTGTTGGCAGTATTGAAGGGAGAGCTATGCATCTCCCAAACAAAGCAATAATCTAAGAATCTAAGACAATTATTCAAACGAGCAGGAGTACAACAATAAGAGCTTTCAGGGAAAGTGAGGCGGGGGGGGGGGGGGGGTCTGTTTAGCCCCAGAACAGGTGTATAAATTCCATCAAAGCAAACAAAGTTGAATCCACTGCCTAAAAATGTTCCCTTGTCATTCCTTCCTCATTCACTTCCCACCTTCACTGAGAAGCACTTCAGAGAATAACTCTGCCAAATGTGCAGATTCTGCTGGACACGGTGTACCCCATACACCCACTTAAACTCCACTACAGAAGAAAATGCGCTTTGATTCCATCGATTCCTCTGGAAGGTCACGCGCTGATCTATCGATCAAAGTGCACATATGTGGGCAAGTGTAAATTCTTTATAGACAAAAATGTCACAATATCAGCACAATGTTCTTTTAATAAGGGTACAGGCACATCCTCTGTGTTCTGCTGCCCGATCCGTCCTAAAAATTATTTGAAAGATAATAATTTGGACATACAAATCAACTGGGTGATGAACAGAAGAAAGCGATGGATTATGGGAGTGCCAGGGTGCCTTTCTCTGGGCACGGAATCATTGTTTCTGCCACTGAGAAAGCAGCATGTCTGCAGGCTTGCCGTTGGCTGGCCCCAGTGACAGAGCAATCGCAGTCAATATTTCACACAGCTGCCAGTGCCTGGGCAGGAGAAAAACGCGCACAAACACACGCGTCACCTCTGCCGTGTGCCTGTGGAGCCTAGCAAGATAAATGATTCAAATTAAAGTAAAATCTGAAGGACCGTTCGGTTCACTTGTCAAAACCCTACCCATAGCATCAGACGTTTTATTGATTCGGTTATTCTTGTTTAAGCATTTTTAAAACTTCTGCTTTTTTTCAGATGATTTCATCAGGGAACGTTCCATGTCCCAACCTTATGGCACAGTATGATTTTTATTCAGACACAGACGAGAGCTGAACTTTGTAACTTGGCCAATATTTGTATAGCATTTTCTTGACAGCTCTGTATTGACATTGTAGAGGCCTGCCTATCCAACATGGCAACCTCAAGTTCAGGATGAGGAATGAGAATGAATGCCTAAAATATTCTGTTTTATATAATCGATATAATGTTATTTGCAAAGTGCTAGTTCCTGTGAAATGTAGTTATAACAAAAAGCATGTTAAAGTATCCATCCATCCATTCATCCACTCATCCATCGGTCCATCCATCCATCCACCATCCAAATTCCTTTACTACTTCAGTTTATAGTCATGATGAGCCTGGAGCTTATCGCAGAACCACAGGACACGAGGCTGGGGATACTCTAAATGGGATGCCAGTCTAACGTAGAGTTCTCAAGCTCATTAACAAACGATATAGGATGCCAGTCTAATGTAGGGTTCTCAAGCTCATTAACAAACGATATAG
>JAODLC010000123.1:27904695-27932999 GCA_026781145.1 Hippopotamyrus pictus | reverse complement strand
ACGGACTGAGTGGCGAGGGAACGTAGAAATGACGTAGGTTAATGCGGGTCGTTTGGCAGAAGTGCTGGATAAATGCCATTTGGCACAGATAGCTCCCTGATGTCTGAAATGATTATATATCTGGGTTATGTAACCCAGATACATGATCTAATAGCTGGTGAGAATTTGCATTAATTTAATATGTCCAAAGAGTTAGAACCTGAACTAGTCATTTGCTAAGATGATAATGATGATGATATTATTATTATTATTTTATAAAGTTATTATACAAGTGCACCACTCATATAATAATAACAATAATAACAATAATAACAATAATAATAATAATAATAATAATAATATAGGATTATGATAATATTAAAAAAAAAACTTTTTTAAGGTTTTATTTGCTAGATAGACTGTTATACACTGGCATCACTATGCAGTAAAATACCTTCATGATCATCTTCATCCATCATTAACAGTTACATTAACCAGTCATTAGTGCATTTGATGTCATATGATTAGGGTGTCCACCTAATCCATGTTAGGGGCGATACTATGAGCTATTTCAGGTTTTACAAACTACTTTAAATCTGAAAGGCTCCCGTGCTTGGCTAAGTAATTCAGCTCTTCTTGTGCTTTTACTGTTTTGTTTCTTTGATTGAAAGACTCATCCAGCTGTTTCACATTAACATCAGTGACACATGATTGCATGAGTGCATGATTATGGGAGACTGACCAATCAGCACACAGCAAAAGCTCAGTGCTAAAGTGAAATCCATAGCTTTTTAACTGAAATGGTAGTTTACAAATCCTATCCTAGCTCACAGTGTCGCCCCTGACATGGATTAGTGGTCACCCTACATATGATGTTAATTGCCAACTTCCTTCATGGAGAATCTAGATAAATCAAATTAGCATTTGCACTAATAATGGATTTTTTTTCCCAAAAAATAAGATTTTGTGTGTCAGCCCTGTGAATATTCCAGCCCTAAACACTTCACTCAAACCCACCTAATCTATTTTTCTAAAAGAAATATATAATACTGCAGCATATCTCAGGTGTTGTGTTTATAAAGCACTCAAACATGAAGCACGAATCGTTAATCGTGACAGGATACTGTACATACTCATGCTGTAAGATCGCACAGTACTGTGCAGTATAACCAATGAAGAGTCCTTACACCTTTTATTGACTTCTTGGTGACTCACCTGATTACAGATAATGGACATATAAATGCTACCATGTAACTGTATTTTTATTTATTTGTCACTATATACTGCAGTCATTTTCCACAAGCACTCGTCCAGTGCAGAGTAACAGTAAGACTGTCCTCAGAGGCTCAAGGCGCAAGATAGGAGTCTGTCAGAGGGGGTGTACTCACAGGAGGCGTGGCTTGGATTGAAGGGGGAAAGCCCCCCTCCAGGGTTGAGGGTGAACATCGAGCCCACGCTCTGGACTTTCTCCCCCCATTTCCTCCTTATAATCTGTTTTCTTCCTGGCATCCAGAAAGCATGTAACCAGATGACCTGGCTCCTCTGAAATGCCCGGTGTGTGTCACTCACCAGACAGAGGCTAGGGGCCGTAGACACCAAAGCATCCCAGGCCCAATCGCATGATGGTGCGTCTCCTCTGTAATCCTGAGGAACGTACGCTGGAGCAACAGGCTGAGTCTCTGCGTGCACTGGATGAGTTTCTGCATGCACTGGATGAGTCTCTGCGTGCACTGGATGAGTTTCTGCATGCACTGGATGAGTTTCTGCAAAGCACTGAGACCTGTGCCCAGGATGACACATTACATCACTGATGCATTCCCTGGCTTTGTGACCTGAGAGAGTCAATCAGCCCCTGTGACCTGAATGGAATTAGGGGCTGCACGGCGGTTGTTTAACGGAAAAGAATGTAAATCTGGAGTTGGAAGGTACATGTATGTATGGACGGATGGATGGATGGATATATGATCAGCTGATTTAAAATTCCCGTCCTAGGCTCAAAGGGACAGTTTTCCATTGTCCTGTGTAAATCTCTCTAACTCCTCCTCCAGACTCACCTTGTTGGATGTTACTTTTAGTTTATTAAAAAAAGAACAAATACCAAAGTTTTGACACATTTTCCTTTTTTTCGGCACGGACTATATCTATATGATACTCTTCCCAGTGAGCTTACCGCACTTTCCACTGTTTACGTATTTAGAGCAGTAACGAATGCCCTGTTTGTGTACTTTAGCACTGTAACATGTACAGGAATAGTACAGTACAGACATGGAAAACAGGAGAGGAAGTTCACAGTTAAGGGTAAATCCTATTTTTTCGGGGAATTTTATTATTGACCTACCAGGAAGCTACTTAGAGGAAATATTCTGCTGTTTCTGCTCAATAAAATATCATTACTGAAATTCTGCAGTTTACAGAACGATACTTGTCGGACTGATACCATGCAGTTACCCTGTTGTAGAAGCTTCTACAGAGGATGGGTGGGGCTGTTGTGTCAGAGCGTTTACAGTGGGTATAGCAGCCTCTCCCTGCCAGGAATCACTTTCATTATTTGACCATGTCCCTCTTTAGTGAAGCCTTTTTATGGCCCCTGAGTATTTCAAGGTACTATCAAATATAACACGGTAACACAGACTCTTTATAGAAGAGTACACGAATTATAAATATGCGTTCCCACACAAAGTTTAGTCTACTGGCTATAACTGTCAGAGAACAATGTTTAACAACTTTCCCCGAAATAATAAATATTTCGTTATCCATAGACAAAAATGTCAGATTCATTTGAATATTTCATACTGATTTTTATTTACAGCTTAATTTGTTTGTTTTAGTTATAAATTACAAGTGCTGAATATGCCTAAGTATAGAAATAGTTATGTAAACTGCTCCAGAGTTCCAAAACCTGATCCCTCAAGTTATGGTGCTTTGAAAACAAGTATACAGTATAAAAGATGGGATCACTGGTACATGATGGCTGCTTACACTGCATCGCATGAACCACCGTAAATCAAACAAAAGCATTGCCTGTTTCTGAATTCTTATCTATAATGGAACATTCGTTAGTAACAGGACTCTCTCATCTGTTGCCAAAGAAACAAGAACCCAGCTGAAAAACAAGGATTCCTTCAAAGAATATTATGCCCTGTTTTAGTGATGCTTTGGGTTTTGTGATCTCAGGCAAAGACTTAAATCACCCTCTGTGTTGATTGAATTGTTTTATGGGTAACAAGGCAGGGAACACGTTTTTACGCACGAATGATATTGTGGTCAAATAAAAATGATTACAATGGATAATTTTAATGCGGTTTTAAAAACTCTAGCTAAGACAATCTAATATAGAAACACATTTTCAACGGATGAGAATGTAATGAAGTCTTATTAGTCGCTATAATTGTGGAGACAGATTTATGGGTGGGACAGAGTTTTTAATTCATTTATTTAAGATGTTTGTAGAATAAAACATTGAAAAAATGTCCTTGGCATTTAACAGAAGCAATGAATGTCAAATCAATTCCATACAAAAAAATGACATAGTGTCCAAAATTATAAAAACAGTGATTATGAAAAATAATATATTACTGGCACTGAATTCAGCATCATGAAACAATTTACATATATTACTGTTTAGAGACATAATGCACTTTAACTACAAGGAACACAACACAGAGATTACTCTATTGTGTTGAATCAAATAACATTAAATGCTTACATATAACATCTCTCCAGTCTTATTTTACAGAATTTTAGGAAAATCCACAGCACTGATCTCTACATGACGTAGAGAAGTGCTGCTTTATATCTATATGTATTACTTGACCAAAAAATTACACCCACTAATACATGGAGTTGAAAAGCAGATGGCTTTATGAGATTAATAACAGCAGCAGGTAATTTAAGTAAACCATAAAAAGCTAGGCCACAAGGTGCAGTTGGACATGTTGTCACTGCCCACCTCCAGTGCTTGAAACTGAAAACCCAACAGGAAGGTCCTTTCTGCATGATCCAAAAAGCAGCGATGAGATGTGACACCGTGGCTGGGACCGCAGAGCCAAGGAAGGAGTGTGACTTAAGAATACTTACTGGTAACTTTATGCGTGCTGGTTCAGACCCTCGCTGGGGCAATTTCTGAAGCAAGATCATAAGAGTCACTCTGCCAGCCACCAGATTTGAACCAGCACCTTACTGTCACAGGTACAGAGATCGAACTTACAAGGCCACACACCACCCAGGTTCAGGCGAATCCCTCAAACCTCCAGGTAGACTTTGCATGTTCTCACCATGCTTGCATGCTACATCATTCCCTCACGCCCATGTACTTCCTGAGACAGACTCCAAGCTCCCTGTGACTCTGGTCTGGATAATAATGCATAATAATCAACCTTAATTCGCCATTTTCTTCCAGGTTCTGCATGTTGGGTTTTTTTTTTTTTGGCAGCGAATGGTGTTTTATTGTGCAATACTACTGTTTAACAACAGATTGATACATTCTATGTTACTGAGTGATGAAAGCTCAATATGAAGTTGTAGTATGGTAAGGAGTTACAACTTATAATAGTGTTACCTACCCATGATAATCTTAAAAGTATTTAAAGAGAAAACTTTAAAAAAACATACTTATGACCACACATATTAACCACTTTGCTGGATTACTATAAGGTATGCTCATTTAAAAGTGTTGTAGCAACTCTATACATAACAACGGTTAAACGTTGAGATATAAAAGACAGATTACTAGTCTAGGATCTTTCCGTGCTTAACTGCTAACTATTTTAATGGGTCTTTCGGTCCTAATTTATTAAACCAGTACAGGTTAATTTAATTTATTATTACTCATTGTATATATTTCTTAAATTAATTGCTATTTGATATCATTTAGCAAACCGGACAACCGCATCTGTGAAAAATGGGAATAGCTAAAATTCTCAACCCAAAATGAATCAAATTACTCTTTCGTTTTCTTCCCATAACTGGGTAAAATGAATCCAACAGACAATAGTGCCACTTGCTGTGAAAACCGAGGAAGACAACCGCAGTTTTTGCAGCTGATGCAGAGCGGTGACTTAATGTTTCTGAAATCCGGGTTGTAATATATATATATGCCTATATATATTATGGTTTTATGGCGTTAATATAACGAAATTGTGAAATAATGAAATCTCATAAACACTTTTTAGAGCTGAGGAAAGCTTTTAGAATAGTCGCTATTCCAGAATATTATTCCTGCACCTAATGTAATACTAGCTATATGTAGCCCGTCCGTCCCCGTCCAGCCCGCAAATACAGGTTAGGCACGCAGCTCTAATTGTGCGGATTTCCTGTTGATTCCCGTTTTAATGTAATTAAATACCTCTAACCCCAAGGCACTAATAGTCAGAAACAGATGAAACACTGGAAGCAAACAAAAAAGTTTTACACAAAAAGCAGATTAAGTTGTTTGGGGTAGGATGTCCGTAAGATACCTGCTTTTTTTCTTGATCTGCTATCTGGTGGGGACAGTTGTCTACACAAGATAGCAAAATTAGTTTCCACTAGACAGAAGCACCCGTACCCCCCAACACACACACACACACACACACACACACACAGAAATCGTAGGTTTAAACTTTCACTAAACCCCTCCCATTGCAGTTAAACACGATCGCTATATATAACACGTGTGATATAATTGCTACTTTGCTAGTCACTGATTATAAGTCGATTTACCTTTTATTAAGTTACCGTTTGGTTGTATTTGTCATTATTTTGTCATCAGAGCGTATAGTGTATATATATTTCGCTGTACTCCCGTCTGCAGCCTGAGACGCCACCCGCCTATAGCTTAGTGTAGCCCTTTCATTAGCATAATGAGATCGTAGTATTTAGTAGTATTTTGCTAGAGCTGCTTGCGTGCTCATCGGAAACAGCAACAGAAATTGTAAAATGCATTAGCGAAAAGCAGCCATTGATCTGCGTGTGAAATTTACTGGGTGCCTAATGGGATCGCTGGTTTGGGATGACTTAGAGCAGTTTTTTATATATACAATAATTTCTTGATGCTTGACTCCTGACGTGGTCCCTCCCCCTGAGTTTGTGGGGAAGGAGGACCTCTCTTACTCAATGCCTGCTTTCGGGATCAGTCTGACCCTCAACGCGCAACTTTAACAAGGTGAGCATCGCAAGTCCTTATAATAACCCTAGCCATCTCATTTCGAATTAAAGGAGGATATCTTTAAACAGACAAAACTGTACATTGCCTTTTTTGCTGTAATGTGTTAATGTGTTGGGATACGGCGTAGCTAATATCCTAAAGGTTTTAAATGTCAAATAACTAACCGAACAGTGTTGTTCACGACTCAATATTCATTTAAAAACCACATTTTTTTTTTCATCACACTGTATTTGTTTTCCGTCTGCTTTTATTAAACTTTACTAAGGAAAGAATTTCTAAGGCTGTTGCCCTACGTTTTAAATTATGTTTCTGTTAAATACTTGTGTTTATGTTAATGCGTTTCTGGTATATAGTAGAACTGGCAGTAGCCCTTTTCAGAATAGATGTAGTTTGGGTATTTTCAAGAAATATCGCCGCTGGGACCCATTTAATTTGATTTTTCTTTTTTCTTGTGGGGGGGGGGGGGGGTTGTGTGGCTCTCTATAATTAACATTTACTTCCTCATCAATATGTGCGCAAAAAGAATACTGTCATTGCGATTTCAGTAACATGTATGCTTTATTTGTCTGTTTACTGCAGCATACTGTACCGCAGTGCAATGAAAAAAGATCCGATGTTTTATCTGGTCGTTTTGTAAACTAATCATTATTCATTATTAGTATAACTTAGCACTTGTTTCTGCGGTGTGTTTGTGTGGATACTCCATGAATTATGGGACTGTCCAGCGCCGCAGGAGCCCGAAAGTGTAGCTGTGAGTGAAAAGGCTGCTTGTAGTAGCTACATGGTGACAAAATGTTCCTTAGGTCTTGGGCAAATGGGCTTGGTGAGCGCTAACATAAGGCCCGCTTCTATACAGTTGAAAGGGCACGGGAGGAAACAGCTGGCTAAATAAATATTGGCGGTAGAGCTTGTGTTATGGCATAAATTAATAATGCACTTCTTTATTTACCTCATGAATGAACCGTTTTGTGGACTTAAGTGAGTTAAGTTTGCCATCTACTGGTTTGAAGCAGGACCTAAAAATACTTATGAAGTCTGCCGCTAAAAATCTGACTGGGATAGCCGATTTGTGATCTTAGTTATGCCAAATCTGACGTAAAGTGGAAGGGTAATATGTGGGTTGATCAGATCTGGTGCTCTTTTGAATGTAATTTAAGGGTTCCATCTTTGAGATCTGTGAATGTAGGGTATTGTGCACTACACTTTGAGAATTGTAATGGTACATTCAGTCCCGTATGAATCATTAAACAATTTATATACTGTGAATGAGAGGGAATTTGTGCAAGTACTCTGTATAAATGGGTGTTTATTACTTGGGCTGGCCTCCTTCGAGAACTCTGTTATGTCCCATTCTATAATCCGCATAAATATGTCTCTGGTCTGTTTTACATATATAATATATATTCTTTATAAACCAGCTAACTTTATTAGTTTTCCATGATGCCAGTAATAAAACAGCTCCAGTATTTAACAAATTTATTCATTTTTATTGTAAATACTTATTTTAATAAGTTGTTTTTCATTTCCTCTGTAGAATCGCGTGTAATATCTTCAGCGTGGCAGGTTGGATACCAGCCACAGCTCTGTATGGTTGCAGTTTGCACATCCTTCCTAAGTTGGCATGGATTTCCTTTGGAAATTCTCTACAGTGCCCTTTGAAGGATGCAGGTGTCCATCCTCTCAGGGCTGTTGTCATGCCCTCTGCTTTCTGGGATGGTCTTCAGGCTTGTTATGTACTGGCACTGGATGAATGGATGACAAAATAACTTTTTGGAATTTGTGTATAGTTGCTGAATTCTGTATGTAGGTTTTTTTTTTCTTTTTTTGTAGGTAGGTAGGTAGATAGTGTTTCCTCAGAGCAGCCCAGGGTTTGCAGAATTCACGTGTTCTCCTCTGTGTATGTGTTCGTTTGCCCTAAGTGCTGCCATTGGGTAATTGTGTAACTTTAAATTGCCCATAGTGAGTGATTGTTTGAGTTAATGTTAGCACCCCCCCAACAAAATGGCACCCTGCCCGTTTAGTTGTTTTTTTTTTTTTTTTTGGGGGGGGGGAGTACATTGTAGATGATCACGAGCCCAATTACTGAAGATGTAATTGGAATTATTAGATGTTTTTCTTTTTCCCTTGCAGTGCCATATGGGTGAATGGAACACAATTGTTTAAAGGGAAGAGAAATCATACTGAATGTCGTGATTCACCAGTTTCTGCCATTAGACCAAAGCCTGTGTGCCACCACTTTGTGCCAAGACAGGCCTTCCTCAGGATGCGTGAATGGGTGGGAGAAGTAGGGGTAGCCATATGATGAGGGAGCAACACATTCTACGTAAGAGGCTATCACAGCCTGGGAGCCTCTCCAACTTGTGCTTTCTAAGATGCTTTGTCCCAAAGTTTATTGGATTATGCTGATAATGCCTAGATGTTCTGCCCAACTGAAATTATAACCAGGGACCCACTAGTGTGAGGGTGAGGGATTTCTTTACTTGGTATGACTCTACAGGGCTATAGTGTACAACCTAATCTTGAGTGTTATTTAATTTGCTGACAAATCAGGGCAGCATTTACATTTCTTTAGTTGGCAGACCCTGTTGTCCCTGTTGTTGGGAGATTTCATTATTGAGCTAACTGATGGTAACTGATATAGTATTCTTTTTCTTCTTGATGGCAGTTCTTCATGGTGGAAGGGCTTTGGTGCATTGGCTGAGGAATATAATGGAATCTAAACACCTTCCATTGATCAACTTGTTACTGTAGGGCTAAAATGTTTATTATTTAAGGTGTTTGATGGATATTTCTGCAGTTTTGCAGCAGTTCACTGTGAAGAGCACTCTAAATGTGTCCTGTGCTGAAGTCAAGTGAGATTTTGCCACCTGACAAAGAAATCCAGCTCCCTTTTTGGCTGTTTTAATCAATATGTTGGGACAACAACTGAATGTGATGGACCCTCATGAAATTATGTTAGAGTTTTTATCATGTTAAACAAATATCAGGAGCCCGATTCCTGTCAAGATACTGTCCATGGTGACTGTAGTGTCCAAGGGCTATTCAGTTAGTTGAAATGGAATTAGTTTTTGAAAACCAGCTTCAAGGCAGTAAGTCGGACGTTACCATTGGTCAGTGGCAAGGGGGCTGGTGATGGAGGCCGTAAAAGGGAAGGCTCAGGGGATGCTTTGGTCCGTCCTATGATTAGGAACCAGGCGGTTAGCCAGTCAAAACTGCCCAATTACAGAGCGGTGAGTTCACCATGCACGGGCACACTGAGGCCTCTTTGTGAGGGCCAAGGTGGTATGAGGGTGACGGTGAAACCCAGAGAGCTGGCTTCAATGAGCACTGTGTGGATGGACTGGAGTGAACCCACTTCTTGCACCAGTGGGAAAATATCTCCAACTCGGCCTTCAAATGCCAAGCTCAAAAGCTTTCAAACTGGGCTCCAATGAATACCTTGTCTTGATTGAAAGCAAGTGGCACTCTGTTTGGTTTCAACTGCCATGCCCAGATCAGCGTCCCATCATTTCAGTCGCAGGTTGCACTCAAATATGTTAAGCTGAGCATGAATCGGAATGTGAAAGCGGTAGAGCTTCAGAATGGGCTCCGCCCTCATTTGAGTTGCGTGAATCCACCGCTGTGTTTCCATGCTTACTGTTTGTCTAAACAGAATGAAGCCTGCTCACTAATGTGGCAAGTCCTCTCTATTTCACTCACAGAAACATCCTTGTGTTCCAGGTGATTTGATCACGCAATCAGCTGTCTTTTTTTATATATTTTTTTTAAGATTAAGTGCAAAAGCAAGGTTTTTAGTGCAACTGAATACAAGTGAAATAAGTGAATAAGTGAAAGAAATTTATATTAATTTATAATTAATTTTATAACGTGTTTTCTAAGGAGGCAGGTTAAGACTCTTATGCGTGTGATTGTAAGGTTGCTGGTTCAAACCTGCCAGTGGCGTCATAATTGGGCCCTTGAGCAAGACCCTTAAGCCCAACTGCTCCAGGGATACTGGCTGACTCTTTCTTTCAAGGAACGTATGCTTTAATGGAAAGGGCAGGACAGGATAGGGCTGGGCAGGAAGGGACTGGGTAGGGCAGGATGGTAGGGCTGGGCTGGGGTGGGCTGGGCAGGATGGGACTGGGTAGGACAGGGCTGGGCTGGGCAGGATGGCAGGGCTGGGGTGGGCTGAGCAGGATGGCAGGACAGGACAGAAGATGGTCTCAGGAAATAGGCTGCATAGAGGCCTTCTTGTCATTAGGCTGATTAATAATGGCCGTCACGTTACAACCAGATTACAGCTGACGGCACGTCATTTTAGGCACATGCAATGCAGTGCATGTAGCTATTAAATTAATTTATTCTGTAAGTCCAGACACCAGAATTTCCTTTTGTGGTATACTGAACCTGTAGTGCATTGCATTTTTGAATGTATCACAATGAATTAAATAGCTTAAAAAGTAAATCCTATAGCATTTAAATGGTCTAATGTCTAATTGTGATAATGAAAAATGTAAAATAGAGTGGGACTAGTGTTAGACAGGGTTAATAAATCTCTACATTACTGAACACAAGGGTGTATGGGAAACACAGGAAACTTCACAGCTAACTTTATATTATTAAGTGCAAATGCCTTGTGCAAGAATGCAACGTGCTGTTATCTGTTTTTTCTTTTTTTTTCCTCCTGGCACACATGCAGTGCACATGTTAAGCAAGACACACGTGTAACTGGATCCCTGGAGTAGCCCCACCTTAATGGTGGAGACGTGATGTTCTGGGGCCTCAGTTTGCACTGCCAAGCGACCGTGTGCTAAAGTGCACGCTGGTGATGTCAGCCTATAAACACGTGGATGGGCCACAAATGCCAAAGCATGATGGACTATAGTCGTGTGCTCTGCGTTTCTGCGCTGCCTTGGCGTGGCAACGTAAAGGAGGTACCGGGGGCAGGAATCGCGGCACACTTACGGCGTAAGGAATCGCGGCACGCTTACGGCGTAAGGAATCGCGGCACGCTTACGGCGGCTGTATGCAACACACTGGGCTCTGCTGGTGTAAATGCCCATGGGCTTTAATTGGCGAGAAATGAACACAATCGCATTGTTAATCATCCTGAAGTCCAGCTAGAGTCCAGCTCCTTTTAAAGAGCGAGCCGCGATTGTTCATTTCTCGGGGTACACGAGCAGCCAGAAAACTGTCAGGCGTGCGCAGTGAAAAACAATGTAGTATCTGTTTGGCCTGGTGCTCTGCTGAGCCCATTGAATTCTCTCCAGCCTTTAGCACAAGTGTGAACACTTACCCCTTGTGAAAGGCGTTGTTCTCTGCCATGCTTTTTGTTTCAGGTGTAATGATGGTGATGGCAGTGGGGGCTGCTTAAAGTGTGTTTTGTGTGTTTCAGTGGGGAGCGGTATGAGGTCAGCACTGCTCCCCGGCACCTCCAGGGCTGGCCGCTGCGTTCCTTCCTCCTGTGGTCTGAAGGCTCGCATTTGGATCACTCGGTGTTCAGGCAGTACCCTGAATGGCTACAGTAACTTATGGACGACCAGAACTTAGGAACGCACTTCTATACAGCTTGTGATGTTAAAACTTCAGGTTAAATGCAGTGCTAATAGTGAACACAGGCACAACGCTGTGATGATCGTGGAAATATCACACGGCTTCAGTGGTCCGTCACCTCGGGATACAAAACATTGTACTTTAGATGGTTGCTGCTTTTATTTGTTGTTGTTATTATTAATAATAATATTATGTACTGTATTATTAGTGTATTCTGAAGTTTTCAAATATTTTATGTACATAAAAAGCTAAATTATATATTCTGTACTAAGCATTTGCCTGACACTAAATTCGACTTAAGCATAGACTTAAGGAATGGATCCCGTTCGTAACCTGGGGTCTGCCTGCAGTGTGTGATTATAAGTATATCCTTATGTCTGCCCAGCAACTATGTTGTGAAGACTAGATATATGCACCTCCCAGGGAATGCTCCGCACATTTCGTTGTGCAAGGAAATATGCAATGACAATAACGTCATTCTATTCTAGAATTAGAATTTATTGATCAGTGGTCATTGTTAACACACCACAGCACAGCACACAGTGCGCAACAACGAAATGCGTCCTCTGCATTTAACCCATATGTGACTTTCGTGACTTAGCAGGGGGCAGCTAATTCAGCGCCCGGGGAGCAGTGCTTGGGGACGGTACCTTGCTCAGGGTACCTCGGTGGCGACTTGCTGGTGGGGGATTCGAACCTACAATCTTTCGATTACAAGTGCGCTTCCCTAACCATCAAGCCACCACCGCCCTAGAAACAGAAGGCTGACAGACCACCACACGCTCAATGAGTTGAGCCATGCGGCCATTCTATTCTATTCTATATGGCATCCTATCTAACATGTTCCTCTGCCCTGTACCCTATGCTGCCTGGGATAATCCCTCTAAGGCGGATGGATGATTAAATGATTAGTACTGCAGGAGGAATACTCCTTTCTACATGAGTATATTATGTGATGGAGTAGTGATACTTCATTCATACCCATGAGGAAACGGGGGTGTCTGTTTCACCTACCCCATCTTGCTCTCCGTGGGACACACAGACACACGGGTGAGAGGGTCTCAGTACGTGGGTCAGCCAGCATCCCCAGAGCAGTCAGGACTTAGGGGCCTGACTAGGGGACGCCCTGGATGGGGCGAATGGCAGCTCATCACAGCGCACATACTGTTAGGCCCTGCACTGGCAGCTGTCCTCCATGGGCGCACCACAGACCGAACACACACCACCCCCTTTATTGACCAATCACATGGCTGCGATGGCCTTATTCATATTCAACAGTCTGTATCAGCCTGACCTGTATGCTGTGACTGAGTTTGTCTCTCTTCCAGGTCTGTTTTTAGGCTTCAGCCCAGTGCCTGTTCAGCTGCTTTGCAGGTTAACCTGCTTAATGTCTGCCCAGTGCATCCCCATTCCTCTGCACATCAGAAATCTCTTCTTACTTCTGTAATTCCCTGCAAGCTGTTACCAGCTTATGTTCCCGTGCATTGCAGCTGGTATTTGTCAGCTTAAGCAGTGACTAATAAGTGCCTATCATCTTCTGGGCATTTTTGGCTGGTGCCCATGTGTCTGATGCAAAATACAAGCTTTTACTTTGGAATTTAATATTTGTATCGATTTCCTCTCTTGTGATGGTCCAATGGTGTTAACTGAGACTTGCTGAAATTTTGCAGCAGCATTTGTGGGTGGTAGAGTTTCTGGACCCTCATATTTCCTTGCATCATTACTTTTGATTTGTGATTGTTTTACAGGTTTTGCATAAATGAGCTGGGATTTGTTCACTATAGATTGAACTTCTATAAAAGTGTTGCTAGCCTCCAGGTAGGCGGTCTTCTTGATTGATCTGGAAACAGATATTTGCTCATATCTTCCTCACTGATATCGTAGGCTGGTAGACAGTTACAGTAACTACACTGGAACATTTACACGAGAATTTGAAACAGAAACGTCGCATGCATCTTTTATGGGAGGAGTGTTTATTTTCTCGAGCCATTGGAGTTACTTTGTAACCAAGCACAAGAGACACGGTGTCACAAGATCCTATGTATCTCAGAGGATTGAGCTAAATCGTGGGAGTGAAAGAGACCAAATTACTGGACAAATTGTAATACAGAGAAACACTACAGTGGACCATTACAGAAAACAATTGATGTTTGTCAAATATACTAATGCAAAATGCATATCTATACATCAGGTCTGCCGAACCCTCCTCCTGGAGATCTCTCACTACACAGAGCTTAGGGGCAGCCATAATTTAACACACCTGATACAGACAATCAATCCCTTCAGTAATATCTCAGTATTAGAGTCAACTTAGCTTCAGCATAGATGCTACTGAATGGCCTGTGTATCTGTATCAGGTGTGTAAAATTAGGGCTATACCTAAACTCTGTAGGGTGGTAGATCTCTAGGAGCAGGGTTGGGCCATCCTTCCATATATACCTACCTGTAAACTGATAAATTTTTCAGAGCTAGGTGAATACTTAATGTGGATTTTAGTATTGCATTATGGGTAATTGAATGGAAAATTATGATGTTGATTTTTTTTTTACTCATCTATCCATCTTGTAACTGCTTTACCTGCTCAGGATTTTTCATCCATCTTGTACCTGGTCAGGATCTTAATCAGCTTTGGACAAAATGCTAGAGGACACCCTGGATGGGATGGATGGCAACCCACCCCTGGGCACACACGCCCCCAGGCAGTCATAATGTACTGGCAAATTAGAGACACCAGATGCACTAACTGCATGTTTGCAAACCGTTGCAACCAGAGGAAACCAGCCCACCGCAGGGAGAGCGTGCACACACTATATCTTATCCGCAAATGGGCCGGTGTGTATGCAGGTTTTTAGGATAACCTTTAGGTCAGCAATTTCCAACCCAGGTGTGAGGACTCTTCAGCCAATCAGTCCTCTAATTAGTAGCAGCGAAAATCCGCACACAGACCGGCCCTTTCTGGATAAGACCCCCGACCCTGGAGGTCCGAGACTTAAAAATGTCTCACTAGGGCACTTAATTGTCACCGTACTGAATGATTCCCATAAAGCAGCAGGGATGGGGATGGTCATGTTTGACGTTTTCTTTTACTGTAACATATAAAATAGCAGGTTTGCTTTCAACACCTGATTTATTGCCTAAAATGTATCCACTGTCTTTCCGTTCTCCATAGCGACTTATCCGGGGTTGGGTTTGGGTGAGGCTGTCGCCTAACCTAGGAAGTACTGGAAACAGAGAAGGGAGCATGCTGACTGCAATGCTGGTGTGTTACATAGCACACACACCCTGACACACTAAGGGCAATCTAAGGATTTCACCTGACAGCATGTTTTTGACCTGTGGGAGGAATACTGACAGATCACATGTGCCGTACCCTGTGAATGTGAGATCACTTCTGCAGCAGTAGTAATGATACTGAAATATCAGTTTATTATTGTCAAACCGTCAGTTAAAATAGTCCCAAATCAAAATCAAACCTCACAAGACTTTATACCGCAGCTTTGGTAAATTCTGTTCCCTTTTTGGTCCAGCAGCGGTTTGCGGCAGCTTATCGTTCGATCATAAGGTTGAGTGTCAAGCGTACCTGGAATCATATGAAAAATGATCTAGTTTGAAACTCGTGCCTCATTCTTTGTTGCACTACGGATTTTTGTGTAACTGCACAGGTACTTCCATCAGCCTAAAACAGTTCTGTATTACTGCATTTTAATGTTTTATTAAACATGTTGATATAAAAGCCTGTGTGACTTCTTGCTCATAAATAAGCAGTCATTCCTATCAGCATAATTTTCCTTGGTTTTCAAAGCGCAAGCGCCCGTCTGTTGATGATTTCTCTCGTAATTTGACAGACCTGCTGCTTCCAGTGACTAGACGTTCTGTCCTTATAGGGACTATTTTTAACAGCACATTGGAAAGTTATTCAATGCCAGTTGAAATGATTTTCTTCTGAAAAATTAACCATGACCATTTATTCTATTATTTATTTATTTATTTTTCGTTAGCCGTGGTATAAGTGGGATAAACCAATTTGGGCTGCTTTACGTCAAGTTGTCGTTGATTATTTTCATAAACCCCACACCTTATAGTGGTTTACCTCTTACTTAGCACCATGTCATACGTAGAGGTTTTTAAAATTTTAACCTTGCTGCCTTTGGAATACCTGCACAGATCTCTAACCCACAACAAGTAGGGCAGGTTAACTCAAGATACAAAATGCCTTAAACAACTGAATCTATTGTTCCTCCAAATAAGACACAGGTACATGACATTTAATACGGTTTTACATTCTGTTATGGAAAATCTTGGCTGGATCAAACAGCTGTTTCTAATTTCGATATTTCTTAGTGTGCCTATTTATTAAGCAGGGATTTTAAGAGATACAGTTGCAATTTTAACATGCTTGTTTTGGATTTATAATGCCTTAAATTTAGATGTACTATTTTTTTATTTGGATCATAGAAAAGTGGAAAAATACCAACAATATTACTTCTTGGAAGTATTTGTTGGGCACAGTATTAAGCAATAATTTTATTAAACATTTATAATCCAGAGGTTCCTGCATGGGCTTTGTGAACTGTTTCGAAATGTTCCACATAATCATTTAAATCGACAGAACATCTACCTTTAATACTGTACATACGGATCAGTTTACACATAAAATACACCATGTTTTCTTTATCCAAAATGGAAGCACAAAGGTATTTTCAGGCCTCCTATGTTAATTTTTACAACCCTTACAAGGTCTTTAATGGGTTTTTTTTCTCCAAGCTGGGACCTTGGACATCTGCTTGACCAATCTAGCCTGGCTCCAGCCAGAGCATCTTCACAACCTCAGTCGCTTTGTCTCTGAAGATTGAGCAGGAAATGATGGTTAAATGCTCACTTCTTCCGTAACAAAGAATAAAGATTTACACAAGTCAAACTGAAGTGAAAGGGGATGACAGTAAGAAAGGGTGAAACAAACTGATTGTACTCACTCCCACAGTTGCAGATTCAAAACAACAGACTTGCATGCCAGGAGTGACAAAGTAACGCAGCCTCTTGTGAAATTAGGGCTGAGTTCAATGGCTTTGATGCCAAAGAAGCAAGAGCTCGGGCCAAATCCGAAGGAGGTGACGTGTCGTTTTCTCACAGAATGTTGCTATCACACACGAAGCAATACAAGAAGAACGGCCCATCTACCTGTTTTTGTTATTCTATGACCGTCTGTGTTGCCATAGCACTGCTACACTTTATTGGAGAATGATGGAAGTTCAGCAAATACGAGGTCATAGGTCAAAATGATCATGGAGTCTGGCAGTGTTAGCTAAGGGATGGTACAGACTTTTTCTTTTTTTTTTTTATTTGTTCTGCCCTTTCCTTACACAAGCGTAAGGATCCATGGTGACCCTACTGAACGGCAGAGCCGTTTCAGGGAATCCTGTGCCGTCTCACTGTAAGCATGGCTAATATGAGCTGATCTCCAGGACAGATTTTCTTAAAAGAACCACAGTGCTATAAACTTTGTAGCAGTACATTGCTTTGGGGAAAAGGATTCGAGTCCAGACTGATCATATTCCTAACAGTATTATGCATTACAATAAAAACACCAGCAAAGTTGTTTTTCAAGTATGTCGTTTTTAAGCAATTATACTAAAGACACTGGAATCTGTTTATATCTGTTGTCATAAAACACATTTATTTATTTATTTTATTGGTACTGAGCTGTAGCATTTTAAGGACCGAGCTGATTTAAAATGCTTAACAGGCTGCTGCAGGATTAAGTCCCATTCAGGGCTTTTGCTGTGTCTAGCTAGGCTGGCCTTTGGGTACAGCCTCAACAGGCCTGTACCATATGATGCATCGAAATGTTGATAGCGACAGTGAACAGCTGTGCTCGTGGCTGATCCGTAATAAGTGCAGATCTCAGTTATTACATGATAGCGACAGCGAACAGCTGTGCTCGTGGCTGATCCATAAGTGCAGATCTCAGTTATTACATAATAGCGACAGCGAACAGCTGTGCTCGTGGCTGATCCATAAGTGCAGATCTCAGTTATTACATGATAGCGACAGCGAACAGCAGGTGACCTCTATGTCAAGCGGTCGATGCGTGCATCCTGCCAGACTCATCGATAGCCTGTTCAAGCAAATTCATTGACTGTTTACTTGAGCCACCTCCGAAGTTCTGACCTAATTTAATAAGAATTATTTGTGTTAAACAAACAACATTTTGTCATTATATTGGAATAACTGACAAAATCACAGAGCCAACTTGCTCAATCTTCTCCGCTGTGACTCCTAAAGATTTGGTGTGTGTGTGACTCTGTGGGATAGGATGCTGTTCCTTTGATCAGAAGGTCGCTGGGGCAAATCCCAGACACTGCAGAGTGATTTCACCATTGGGCCCTTGAGCAAGGCCCTTAACCCTGGTTTCTCCAGGGGCGTGCTAATTCTGCTTTCTCAACTGCATGCCACTTTGGATGAAAGGGTCTGCTAAACATATGTAACCCTATTAGCTGTTTTTACATTTGCTGTACCTCCTGAAGTGCATTCGCCACTATCTATGAAAATGTTGATTTCTTCATTAGTTCCAATAAAACTTGTCCTTCTCACTTTTTAAACAGAAAAAAATAGGTCTGGAACAAAACGTGCAAAGTCAGCGTTTTGTGTCCTAGGTGGATTGCGTCCCCCCCCCCCAGGTGTCAGTGGGAGTGGCCTGTTGACCTGACATGGCAAATTGGGAATTTTTTATGGCTTGTTTTGTCGCTAAGAGCATCTGGCAGCTGTTTGGCACCAGTTGAGGGGCTACATGTCCCTCTACAGATTTTCAAGGAGCTGCAGCTGCTCCTGTACTTAAAAAACACAGGACGTGTGAATACGTTCAGTTCCGTCTTTTACCTCTTTCCCCCCGCAGGAAGTTCGGGCTGCAGGAAGCTTGGCTTTTCAGGTGTGTGTGAGCAACTGTAGTGTGCGAAGACGGCGCGCTAACGGCCTATCTCTGCAGCGCGTTTTAAACAGCAGCCCTGCCGTTAACCCCTTAAGTCCTCAAGGTGATAACACTGCAGTTACACTGCAGAACCATTTTGTGTCCTAATAGCCTGCACCATTTGAGAAATGCCAGTGAACTACAGCACCTTATTCCCTAAGCGTCTAACTTGATGGAGGACTCCTGTTTGACGAAGACTTGTTAAAGCTGCCGTCAATGGGGGGGGGACAGATTATAAACTCCTACAGCAGTAACAGCTGCCATAAAGTAAACCCTGGGGGAGGCAGATTTTTAATACTGCTAATCTGTGCAGTCACCTCCCGGTCCCTCTGCCTAATGTTGCATGTCAGAGTGTTGATAAAAGGGCTGAGACTGCATAGCTGCAGCTGCACGGGGACCAGCATGCGGCAACCCCCCCCCCCCGCGCCCCCCCCCCACACACACACACACACACACCCTGGACTTGCTGCTTCCTTTGCAGAAGCTGCATCGGTTTTTGGGGAGATTCTGTCAGTGTGTGCCGAGTCTCCCTCAAGAGGGAAAGGCACCTCACCTTGTCTTATCGGGAGCTGGGATCTCCCTGTTCACGTAATAAGCGTTTGTAGGCTTGAGGGGGGGGGAAGAGAGAGAGAGAGAGAGAGAGAGAGAGGCAGGACAAGGGCTACTCTGCAGCGCCCGCCAATGTGCTGACTGCAGAAGCATTACCTGGCACACTGTGCCAGTGCGTCAGCATTCTGCTCAGAAATGAATGAAAAATCAATCAGTGCGACTGCAGCGCTAAGCCCCCAGATCCAAGTGCAGCCTAGTTTGTGCATGGCTCTCCACACACCTCCCGAACCCGGCACGAACACTTCTTAAGATGGTAAGTCGCTCGTTTTTGCCCGTAAATGGATGCGGGTTAAAAAGGGGGGAGGGACGATGCCTTATTTGGGACACGGCGTGTTGTGAGGTGCACTGTACAAAGTTTGTCTGGCTTTTAAAAGTGGCCCGAGGGTGCGTGTCGTCACTTTATCAGTATGACTATCATCATTTAGGGTTTCAGAGCGTCTGGCCCCCAGGCTGTATCTGCGCCAGTAGCACGTCAGTTCAGATATCCGGCAAACGGCTATTTCCAGCAGCGTTCAGCTTTCTGGGCCATTTCTCCAGGTCTTCTCTGTCTGTGTTGAAGCGTCGCACTGACACTGAAGGGCACTGACAGAACTGCATCACTTTCCGGTTGGTTCAAGGAGGCTGCTGCAGATTATAAATGTCAGGATGTGCGGGGGTGGGGGTTCATTTGGGAGGGGGGAGCACGTAGGTGTTGCTGTAGTAAATTGTGCCCCATATGGACATCATACGCGACGTGGTCTCGTCCCCCTGGGGGGGCTGTATACTTTTAATGAGGGCATTCTGTGGAGCCAAAACCGCGCAGTCAGAATTCTTTTATCACCCCCCCTTTTTTTTTCTTTAGTGAACAGGTCCCCTGGTGCTATAACAATGAACCCATTGCTGCTCTTCGCCTTCATTTCCCTGGGCCTGGCCGAAAGCGTCGACCACACAAACGGCGACAGTGAGCAGTTCAAGACCATCTACATCTCAGGTAGGAGAAGGTGGACAGCGACAGGCTGCAGCTGCAGGTGGAACCCCTCCGTGGCCTGTGTCACCCCGGGTCTCTCTGCTTCATGTCACCCTGCCACTCGACTACAGTTGTGCGCTGATAAGTTTCGGGTCACGATTCCTTGACCCCGTATAATCTGTTTGGCTTTCTTCTTGTTAAAAGGCAAGACTGTCTATCTGCGCGTAAGGCGTCCTACAGACCGCGTGTTTGGTAGATTAGTGTTTAGTGATAAAACCACAACTTGAATAATTCATGAGTCTTGCACATCTGTGGTATCACATTCATGGCCTCAGACTTAATTGTTAAAATTAGCTGTTTATCTGCCGCCTTAATCTTCCTGCCTTTTTCACCTAAGAAAAGCGTTTACATTACTACTCACAAGCAGTGTCATACATGATTGAGGGAGATTTTGAATGACAAGGTGAATCCAGTACTGATCACATGGTTATCTTGGTTCTGTTCCATGTACTGATGGGCTTTGTTTGTGTATGTGTGGCTGACATGCTCTCTGTGAGAGAGAAATTGTAATGTTAGCCTGACATTGTGTAAGCTTGTGTTCATTTTGCATTTTTGGAACCTCAATATATGAAGCTTTGACTCAGTCCTATTTGAATCTATAGGTGTATTTTCTTCCCAAGAACTCAGCTTTACATGCAACTGATATCCCAACAGGCCGCAGTCCAGTGTGGTTTTAACTTTCCGAGTGACACAAGGTTTTCCAAACAAACCAAATAATTGATTACGTGAAAGACCTTTTGGCCAAACCTCTCCCCTCCTCTTCTGGTTTTACAACGTTTGAAAAACAAAAATAAAATATCAAAATAGCTCTGTGCTCTCTTACTGAATTATAAAATTACATATTTCAATAGCAAATGTCACTAAAGTCCAGATTTGGTCCTTGAATAACATCAGTCACTTATGTGGGTATATCTATTATTTGATTTAATAGAAAGATAAATGGATGCAGGAGGTATATTGGTTAGGTACCAGTATTTAGGTATCTAAAAAACATAGATAAACACACACCAAATCTTTAGGAGTCACAGCGGAGAAGATTTAGCAAGTTGGCTCTGTGATTTTGTCAGTTATTCCAATATAATGACAAAAACAATAAGATATCGAGCCATATAAAACAATGGGACAGAAATGGACATGTCGCACTTAAAGTATCTATTTACCAACCTGATTTGGAAGACCACTGACTAGCAGTTTATCTCACCATAATATTACTGCTAAAGTTAGTAGTATCAACAGCTAAAAACAAGGTCCAAAATTCTATTTTGCTGAAAAAATCACTATAACATCACAATAGAAATGTATTTGGTATACTTACATTGTTCATTAGAATAATGATAATTAATATCATGTCAAATATTTTTATGTTATGCATTGTGAATCAAACCAGCTCAAAAACAAATAATAATAATAATAATTGACCTTGAGGATTTGCTGCAA
This sequence comes from Hippopotamyrus pictus, assembly GCA_026781145.1. NCBI lineage: Eukaryota > Metazoa > Chordata > Actinopteri > Osteoglossiformes > Mormyridae > Hippopotamyrus > Hippopotamyrus pictus. The sequence continues at coordinate 27,911,324 of JAODLC010000123.1, read as the reverse complement.
AGAGAGTAAACGTGCTGGGAGTGTTTGGGGACAAACTGGTAAAAACGTGAGGAATGTAAATATGTGAAACAAAAAACCATCAAGACAATTATCAGGAGCAGGGAGTTGGTTTAATGAAAGAGGGAGAGAAGAAAAGCAGAGAGGCACTGGATTTTTTTTTCACTGTTGTTGCTGAATTTTCTAGATCCAAGAGCTAAACAGTATTCAGCCTTGTGGGGAGGGGTAACAAGGCACAGGTGGAGAGAATAGATCACCTTGTCACCCGCCTGTGCGGCTCTGCAGCACATTCAGTTCCGTCGTGCAAGCACAGTAAACACATTTAAGACATTTCACAATCCGCTCAAGTGTCTTTGTTAGGATGTTTAAGAGTCTCTAAGAGAAAGAAGGACTGCGGTATTCAACACAACAAAAATGCTTGTACTTCATAATACTGTGGATTTCTTGCTGTGTGATTCCTGGTTGACATTGTGCAGTCTGAGAAATGGGAGCAAACCTGAGCATTGCCCAGAAGATGCTAGCAAGTCGGGACTCTTGCTCTTTAGTATTCAGATTTATTGCAGTGTACGTGATGATTAAAAAATAGCTTGAGTTACATTTTCCTTCTCTGCCACATAAAAAGGAATCACATACTGTACAGGTTGTTCTAAAAGGTAAACGACGGTGGTTAAACATGATTCAATTTTCATCCCAGACTTTCATCCACAGCATGAAATACGGAACAGTAACAGTACAGGCGGTGACAGCTTAAGCGGTTTAGTGAATCCCCACTCGGAGGCGACGCCTCTCTGCATTGCATCGCTTTAACTCGGCTCTCCTGCTGCTCTCTCTGAATGCCAGACATGTGAAATAGCTGCATACAGAGGGGAAAAGCATCGGTCAGGTGCTTTGTGTGACTGCGCACAATTGCTCTGGCGAAGGAGCAGGAGAACCCCCGTAAACTGCTGGGGGGAGAAATCCATCCGAACTGCTGAGGCTGGCGAATCTAGCAGAAGAATTAACACGCTGTGTGGACCTCTTTGAACCTTTTCTGTTCTTCACTGCGGTTCTTTACGATGGGCCGCTTCAGCCTGTGGGTGCCGCAAACGATTGAAATTAACATTAAGGGTCTTAAGTTTTTTAAAAAAGCTCTATGAGGGCTTTTAATTAAGAGGTCACGTTCAAGGAGCTGCCTGTTGGTTTTATACCAGACTTTTTGTTGGCCTCTGTTAAAAAAAAACAAAAAAACAAAAAGAGTATCCAGCTGGGGGAATTTAAAGGTGCTTTACTTGATAAGCGTCCAAGTAAACGTCACGTCTCGCAGGCTGGAGTTAGCATTGTAATTTTGGAATAACTGGCAACGTTGCATTAAACATTCCAAGAACAGATGTCTAATTTAAGTTAACAAAGCAGAGTTTATTTAAAATTAGCCAGAGAAACCTAAGAAATGGTACGTTTTAATCATTGTGGAGACTCAAGTCTGAGGAGGTTAAAGCAAACTTCTATTGTCCAGATTCATTTTTCTCTCTCGATGCCCTTTTTACTTTATTATTTTTTTCCAAGTGGGGTTTGCAATACAGTGCTTAAGTACGAAATCTCCCCAGTCTTGTTACTGGAAGCACGTCTGACATGGGGGGTCGCAGTTGCTCATGGATTCGGCTGCGATCTGGGGAGAATGATATTAATGCTATGAGAAGAGGCCAGCTGTGTGACAGCTACATGCTCAGCTGCATGGTTTTCCATAAATGTGTAGGATCACTGCGTATGTCACTCACTGAAGGCACAGTCATAACTCAGGAAGATTATGATACAATATCAACAATTATGCTCTCAATACATCAAATTAACATGTCAGCAGTTTGGCTTAAGTTCTTAGAGAGCTTGAATGCTATATTTGGTTTATACTCCTTCATTGCTTATTGTTACTTCCTGGTAATAAAATAGTAGATGATTTAGAGCCTGTATACAGTTCATAAGCAGTAGCTGGGCTCACAAACACCGCAAGTCTGTTTTAAGCTCTTTCAGGCGTTGACACTAAAAATGCTTCCTGCAAGTGGAATTGCATATAAAATAGAAAAACGCAACATCCCGTACAAATCTGTATGTAAAGATCAGTCAGTAAGTAAATTAATAAAGAAACTACGCAAGTTTAAAAATAAGTCCTCAGCTGTTTGCGTGAGTCATCCACTTTTCAACAGTTTTCAGCGGCGATTAAATAATTTACAAAAGAGGCAGCTGAGTTACATTTACACCAAAAGTAAATCACTGGAGAAGCTAAATTTAATCAGCACTGGAGTGCCAGTGATACTTCCCAAATGAATATTTAAACTGCTTAAAAAAATAAATAAATAAATACATTTTTGCTTGCATTTTGGGTATTAAATTTAAAGTGATGCTCTTTATTGCACTATCCTAGGAAAAGAGAAGTGCATTTAAAATATTATATTTTGCAGATAGTAAAACTGCAACCTTCTGGTGGACAGCACAGAGATCCAACTCCAGACCAGCCAATTATGTGTGATGGAGAAAACAAGGAATTAGGACCTGGAATGACCATCTTTAAGGCTTTAACCGCCGTCAGGTTGATACTAGAATATGAGGAGTTTTCTGTTTAGTTCTTTAAGTGGTCAGCATTTTCCACATTTCATGTATTTTCTCCAAACCATGTACAGGCAGTAATGAGGTTAAGATCGACAGACTTACAGACAACTCTTACTTATGATCGGACTGCCATAAAGCCTATTATATTAATAATTCAGGTTAAATACAATGGTTCCTAATAACGAAAGCACGCACTACTTTGTGACGCTCGTGAAAACACTGCGCGGATTCAGCGGTTCGTTAGCTTGACGTACAGTAAAGTACCGTAAGTAGCTACTTTGATCATTAATGTGTAATTATTATTATTATGTACTGAATTGTTATTTTTCTGCTTACCTACAACATCAACTTAAAGACAGACACAGGGAACAGATCTCATTTGTAACGTAGGGACTGCTTGTATTCAAATAACGTTCGGACTGTGCATACACATGATTGATCTCCTGCTGTTATACATTTGAACCAACTACATAGTTGTTTATTGAAATCCCTGTAAGAAAATGCTCTTGTACCTCTAAACAAGGTAATCAACGTTTATACATTAAATGAAAAGCCATATAAAAACCATAGAACTATAATTGTATGCAGCTTCTCAAAAAATGAATAAGGCCCTAATCCCAATCAGAGGGTTTATAGCTGTGCATTCTTCTTGGCTTTTGTAAGGTGCATTCTGTACATATACGTAAATTAACCGTAATCCTCGCGTATTACATTTCCAGAAAATGGGCCTCGTCTGTCCGTAGTGACGGAGCAGGCCAAAGTGGTCTCCCGCCGCGGCAGCAACGCCACGCTGCCGTGCAAATATATCCGAGACCCTGGCCTGCCCCCCAACCCCAAGCTGCGGATTAAGTGGACTAAGCTGACCTCGGACTACCTGAAAGAGATTGACGTCTTTGTGGCCATGGGCTACCACAAGAAGAGCTACGGGAGTTTCCACGGCCGCGTCCACCTGCAGGGGGCAGGAGAGGCCGACGCCTCGCTGGTCATCACCGAAATCACGCTGGAGGACTACGGAAAATACAAGTGCGAGGTCATCGATGGACTGGAAGACAATACCGGAGTTGTGACACTGGATTTGCAAGGTACCCTCTATTAATATCTCACACACTATAGAGGCTGTTGTTTTGATGTAATGTTTTACTTTATATGTACTTCATGTATAGTATTTAATATTCTTTCTGAAAGCCATATCTCATCATTTTGACCAATTTTGTAAATATATAGGTGCTGTATATGTATAAACAGCCACCTAAAGCAGGGTGATTTAAGGTTGGGTTATTTGAGACTGAATGTTAAAAAGCCAAAAATAATACAAGAAGTTTCATTCTCTGGCTGGCAGGACCTCTGTTGTTAGCCCAGAGTACGGGTGACGTCGGTATCCTGACAGACGCCAGACTAAGGCAAATTCCAGCAGTCTTATTTATTTTCATAATATTAACATCTGATCTGTCACACTACTGCAATTTGGCATTTCTCAAGCACTGGCAGTCTGTTTAAAGATGGGATTTTCAACCATCTAGATGTGATACTCGTTAATTCATTGTTATTCTTGATTGCGGCATGGGCTCTGACTTATTGCAGAGACATGGGTTTGCCGCCTGACAGGCCAATGAACTTCATTACACTGCAAAACTTGGCTCATTTCCAGTCAGAAGAATCAATTCTACAGTGTGGTTGGGGGGGGGGAGAAAAAACAAACACATTAACCTTTAAACAAAGCCTTTGTTTCTGATTTGTTAAAAACGTATGAAAAAGTATGATCAGGTCTCCTGTGGGATGCTGTGATGAACACACACACACACACACTCGTGCACACACACATACACACACTCGCACACACACACTTACACACACACACACTCACGGTGAGCCGGTAAAGATCACCAGCTCGATTTACCAAACAAACCAACAAGTTCCCTCCAAGTCGCTCTGTTTTTCAGTCATCATTCTGTGCTCCTTTGGCAAAAACTTTAACAAGCCTACAGTGTACTTTAATTTAGTGCATAATTAACAAATATCATTTTACTGGCACAAAACAGACATAAGGCCCGTTTTGTACTGTGTGCAGTGTTGTACTATGTGTAGTCGGGGCCCCCCACATTTTCAGGGATGGGGGCTCTTATCCTGCCTAGACTTTGGGTCTGTGGTACATGCTGTCTCTTTGTGGATTTCCTCCTGCAGTAGAAAGACATGCAATCAGCTTAAATGGCATCTGGTAATTAGCTGTAGTGCATGTTGTATGTGTGCCTGTGCTTAACATCTAGTACCCTTAACTCACGAGTAAAATATGTGAACTTGATTCCTCATTTTATTTACTTCCAAAACAGCTATTTAACGGTAACCCATGGGATTACTTATACAAAAAAAGATGTTTATATAGTGCGTGAAGTGCAATGGGTTGGCGTCCTTGCTAGGTTGTTCCCTGCCTTGTGCGTGTATCCTCTGAGATGCGCTCTGAGCCGCCGCAATCCTGAATGGATTGGATTTATTTGGTTATACTGTTAAGGATAAGCAGTTAGAAGATCAGTTAGAAGATCAGTTAGAAGATGAGTGAATGTTTTCTCTTTTTTACTGTATCTTATTAAAGAAATATATGACAGTGCTGATATGTTCAAAAGAACCATACTTATTCCCATACGTCTTGACAAATACATAAAATCTGTTTATAGAAATGACATTTACATTGCGCACTGGAAACATCTTTGAGCGTGGTAAAATGCCTTTACTCTGCTTTATTCCATGAGGTCACTCATCAAGCTGCCAAGAAAATCTTTGATTTATGAGAAATTCAGTTTGAGAAATAACCCTCTGCATTTTCTGAGATGGGTTTTAAAGCTACGTTAAGATGTTAAAAACAATGTGTCTGTGAATAATTAAAGTGTTACTAATGTCTCAGTATTGCAAACTAGATGTTGTAGGGACAAAAATAATATACCCCTTGGAAAGCCGCATCACCCCCTCCCCCAGCTAATCCCTAACCCTCCCACACCCCCAACCTCTACAATTTCTAGCTCCAATAGGCTACATACTGTCCCCATCACTCTAAAAAATCTTTTAACAGCCCAATTTTGTGTGACTTATTTCAATGTAATCAGGTTCACCAGATCTGCATTGGTAGCTGTCCTTTCCTGCGCCACCACTAAGTGACACTGGTTCAGTTTTGGTGCAGTTTGTCTCATAATTTGATCAGTTCCAGGCCTTCACAGAATTTTCGATCAGTTCCAGACTTTGAGTCCAAGTTTCTGTGAAGTTTGAAAAAAATTCTGGAAAATTTTGGAACTATTCTTTGTCATTAACATAACTTGCCTGAACATATGTTGTATGAACATCACCATATGCTTGCAAAGTTTGAAAAAGATCCATCAAATACTTTTTCAGTTATTACACTAATGAGAAGTGTCTGAGGTGGCATACCAGTCCCAAAACTGTACATATTCCCTATCTCGAGAATTCAATAAGTTACAGTAAGTTTAGAGGACAATAAGTCAACATCATGACGTAAAATGCATAAATAATATCCCCAATACTTGAATTCTGAATGTTAACTGCAGCTTCGTTTTTCAGGAATGGTTTGTCCTTACTTCCCACGCTTTGGCCACTCAGTGCAGTCTAAATAAAAACGTTGTAGCATTCACTACTAAATGAGACAGATGCACATTACAAATCTTCATACTGTTAAATTAGACTAAGATACTGAAAGAGCAAAAGTCCACCAACACTCCCTTAAATAGCCCCCTGGTGGCGCCATCCACCAGGTTCAGAGACTTACAGTCCCCTCAACATTCAGAGTAAACTCGTGTCATTTATGAACAATTTTTGAACAAATCTTTTAAATTAACAATCATTTTGTTCATTTCATTCACTGCCCACTTTAGCTACCTTCAGTGTAATTGACTGAAAGTGTCAGCACTCCTTGAGCCGACACCTTATCGTGGTGGAGGGGTTTGCGTGTTCCTGTGATCCCAAGAGCTAAGCTGCCCGGGGCTTTATGCCCCTGGTAGGGTCACCCAAGGCAAACAGGTCCGGGGTGAGGAACCAGACGAAGTGCGGCT
>JAODLC010000123.1:27883533-27897893 GCA_026781145.1 Hippopotamyrus pictus | reverse complement strand
GAATGGATGTGTCAACATGTCTATTCCTGTCTTTTAGCATTAGCTAGACCCCTGACTGAATGGATGTGTCCTCATGTCTTTTCCTGTCTATTAGCATTAGCTAGACCCCTGACTGAATGGATGTGTCAACATGTCTATTCCTGTCTTTTAGCATTAGCTAGACCCCTGACTGAATGTCAGTCAAGGTTTCAAAGATGGTTTCCAATAAGAAATAAATGTAATTCAAGTATTATTTTAAGTTATTGTATATTGTATTCAGTCCTATAGGCATGATTTAGTTAGATGATTAGTTGACTTTATTTGCATTGTGACCCAAGTGAAGCACCTATATTATAGTGGTAAAGTATTTCTAATATGAATGTAACTTGTGTCGTATTGATTTTGAACTGTGAATTATGAAAATGCCGTCTGTCACATTTCCAGTCAGCCTATCCCTTCGTCTTCGATAAGCACTTTTATGCCGCTCTTCCACTGGCATAAAGGAACCGGCCCGTACCCGAGCCATACCACAAAGAGACACTAGTTATAGGACGGTTCTAGCCCGATTTGGTTTTCCACTGCAGAAGGCTTGACTTGGTAAAGGCGCTGCCAGATCTAAAGAGCAACAGCGACATAAAACCGGAGACACTTTACTATTCACTGTGTACATCATGATGTATTGTGTTAATTACCTATTTTTTACCACATCTGTAAGAACCACTTTGTTTATATCAAACACTAACAGAATTAGCATTCACTTGCATTAATCTGTATTACAAATCCCTTCCTTTCAGCTGTTCTATAGTACTTTTTAAATAGAAGGTTAGAAATTTATTGATGAGGAATGCATCAATACATGGTGATGAGTGACACTACTAATAATGAATATGTAGAATATACTGTTTTGTCTTCAGATAATCCATGCACAGAACAGCAGTATCTCCATGCATTTTGATCATTGTGGTGACTATTGCAGTTTGGTCAAGCCTTGAGCCCTTCTAGTAAGCCTGACCACGTCAGTGTGAGTAGGGTTAGGGTACAACTCAGGCACCTTGCACTGGGAAACCGCCAGTTCGAGGTACGACTCAAATACTGTGCAGTTCTTGGTGGCACACACACTCACAGAAATAAGCACGCTCTAAGAGCGATTTCCAGATCATTTCGCCTAGTTACATCTTTTTTTGAGGACACTGGAATACCCAGAAGAATCCTGCACAAACTCAGGGAAAAGAATAGTCTTATTAAGTACAGTATTATTTAAAAATAGAAGGGACTCAAAATGATGTATTTAAATTTGTGGATTTCTTTGGTGACATAAAGCATGTGTAAAAAGGTAAAAAATAAACAAGCTTTGAAAAGCATAATTCACAAACATCCAGAACATTCACATAGTACAAAAAAAAAGTTATGATATAAATATAAAAAGATAAAGATAAAACACAGCAGACATAACAAAGGAATCAACCACAAAGTTAAAATTATAACAAAACGACATTGCTTACAGGAATTTAAACACTAGAAGATTAATCTACTGTGCAACACAGGTTTCTATTACAGTTTAGGCAACAGACATTTCAGCTAAGTATATGGTGACTTTTGCGATTTGGTCTGACAAACACACGTCCCTTTTAAAAATCCTCTGTATATAGTGGAGAGGAAATTTGCAGCAATTCTCCTGTTTTTCACATTGGCTTACACTTTGTTTTTAACCTGTAGTCAGGCAAAGATCAGAGGACGTGCTTAATAAATTATACGTATTGCAAAGGTTCAAGTCACTTGCGTGTTTCACAAAGTACATTCTGTTAACATCAGTTATTCCTATAAAGAAGCATACGCTGTGATTACTTGCAGAAGTGAAGTCAATATTTTAAAAAGTCAAATTAAAATAGTATAGTTATATTAAAAACATCTTTGTAAACACAAGAAATTCCAGAGCTAATATTAGATGTTTATATAAAAATTTGTTTTATTCCAAATCCACAATTTTACTTTTAATACTAAAAAACATACTGAATAAATTTTCTCCCAAATGGCTATATTTGCCAGTATCCTAAGATGCCATCTAAAACCAGTTAAAAACATTCAAGGCATTTTTTTGTATAATACCATACAGAAAACAAATGTATTAGGATGGTTATATATACAAACAGCCTATTGATTAATTTTTCATAATCCCTACAAGAAAAGTTTTCATTTAAGATAGGCCCCCACCAGCGTTCTTATGAGTGCTCCATGTTATTTATTAATGTGACCCCCTCCCCCCCCTCGTTAGTGTTTTTCAGTTGCTCTGCAGTCCTTCCACTTCTTGTCATCTACCACTCATTTGCTGACCCCTCGGAACACACCTCATGACACGTTAAAGAATGTTTTGCTTGTTCCTAAAGGGAATGTGTCCATCCTTAGATGAAAAAACATTCTCCCATCAAATGCGTTTGCCGTTTGTTGAATCCACGTTTCGGAGTGGATTATGAATGTTCATTGATTGATAGTTTGTAGAAATGCTCTGCGGATGAAGCTATGAAGTCATAGTACTAACATGGAGCAGCGAGCAAATTTCTTTTTTGGATAAAGAACCAGGTTTGGTGATCTGCCTAATATGTTTATTTACATGAACTATTTTTTGGATTACTGGAATATGTCATGAATGAGAACCTATTATGAATGGAATTAATGAACATGATGCACAGTAGAAAATAGTATACTAAAAGTATACAAATATTCTCCCACTAAGGGACGTCATCAAAAACCCATTTGGGGAAACGTACAAAACCATTTCGTAGTGGCTGTTTTCTTGTTATTATTATTAATATTTTACCTTAATGTAACTGAAGAGTCCGGTAAATTCAAAAAGATGAGAACAAAACACATAGGAAGAGCATTTGACTCAGGCGTGCTGGCTCTGATAAAATGTTGAAAGGCACGTATAAGGTGTTGTCTGGCATTCACGGCAAGATGGCAAATAAAAACTTATTATGCGGGGAATCAGTGTCCGATTTTTCCATCTCTCGTGGCCCAGCGATGAAGATGCAGCATCGATTCATCAAACCGCCTTTTGCCATTATCGAGGAAGTTATCAAACTGGTATTTCTTTGAATATGTCTTCTGATAGGTAGATGCTGAAATAAAACCAAGAAGAAATCGACAAAAATCAACATTGTATAAATGCAATTTTGAAATATTTTAACTATATTGAGCGAAATCAGTCAACAAGGCATACATTATAACCAGTACAACCAGTAACCAGGCATACATTGCAATCCAGTTTTAATTGCTTAATTGATTTCAACATATTTCAAGGTTTCTGAATGATAGCATTTGAAACACTCTTTATTTACTTGCTAAAAGCTATTTGCTTTATAATTATGTAACAACAGAAAAAACGGCCTTTCCCTGCCGGACACTTACGGCTCATGCAGCTGATTTTGGGGAGGTCCCATCGGCCATCTCCGCGGCATTTGATCGTTGGCACGTGTCTCTGGATGAAGCCCTCTTTGCAGTGATACCGTACCAAGGAGTTAATCTCGTAGCGGGGCTTCATTATTCCGAAGGTGTGGGCATTTTTGACGAGAGGAGGCTGGCCACAAGAAACTGAGGGAATAAAGTATAGGGCCATCAGCTCAGAAGAGTTTGGATAAATAAGAAGATACATGCCAGATTCAAAGTGTATCCCTTATCCTGTCTGAGTGCAGTGTTGTAGTATCTTAGCTGCAGTCTTTTTTATGGGTGATTTTACTACAACCCAAAAGATCACTTCTCATACTAAAATGTTACTTTAATACTAACATATATCTGTTAAAATGTATCTGACAGGAAATATTCTTGTCAATGGGAAATGTAACTACTTTCTTGACAAAAAGCCCAATTGTGATCAGTTTTCTTTGCACTTTGGTAGCTCGTAATCAACTGGCATTCCACCCAGGGTGTAACCCAGCCTTATTCCCTATGCTGCTTGGGTGGATGTCTCGAGATCTGACAAAACCCTAAACACAAATTCAAAATAACAAAATTTTGAGTCATGTTTAGATATTGCATTCAAATGCTTCGGTTTTCCAAACTGCTCAGGCATGGTTGAAAATTTCCTCACAAACACAACTCATATGCATTTTATGTCTTTCATATAATTGGACTTGGCTCCGTAGCCTCACACCCCCAAGGTTGTGGGTTTGATTCCCTGCTCCTGAAGCTTGCATATCCCTGTGTTGCATGGGTTTCCTCCTGGCAGTCTGAGTACACACCCATACGTGGGTAGATGAATCCTCAAAATACTCTAAATATCCTCATGTGACTGAGTGTGTGAGTGTGTCTCCCATCCCGCATGTCCTCTATACTGAGCCCTTTGCTTCCTGCAACATGTTCCAAGGTCATTGTAGCCCTGTACCGGACAAATTGTCATGGGAGAAGGTGGCTGCATAATTGCACAAAAATAAACACTGTAAATGTGCAGTATTCAGTCCTATTACGATTAATGCTTAGAGCTACGATTCTGAAGTAATACGACTGCTGGTATAAACGGATGATTTAGCTCATAATCTGAATTAAGGCTGCATCTTATTTTATCTTCCTGTTCACGTTTTTCATGTGTTTTCCATATCAAAATAATAATTATGCAGTATTAGTTCCAACCTCTTTCGGTACAATGGAGCTTAAACTATTAAGAGAATATGTAGAGAATTATTTTTGTTGCAGTTATGCAAATGCATGCAGAGGAAGGGTTTAAGCTGAGTCTAAGCCTTCGATAGCCCTTTTTCACGGCCGTCTCCCTCTTCAGCATATGGGGGGGGAGGGGCAGCCCCTCCCACTGGGCTCCTCACCTGTCCCCTTCTTGCAGGTGAAGGTTAGATGGTAGTTACACGGCACGTCATTCCACTGCCCGTCCTCGTGCCAGATCATCACCACACAGTCCTCTCCAGCAGAGAAGAAATTGTCCGGCTGATTAGGTCTCCAGTTCTCATATTGCTGAAATTTTTTTTAAAAATGAAAAATAAAAAATGAAACCGCGCCTTGACAAGAAAACAAATAAACGGCATGACAAATCAATGCCCCAAAGTTTACTGCTGTCTGAAACTACAATGCCCTCCATCAGACATGCATACAAACTCTTAACACCTGTAAAACTGACTTGTTACTATTACGGCACCCCCAGATTTACACAAGTTTGTCATATGATTATAATATATGGAAATTCAATTTAAATTATTTTGTTGTAAAACACTGTTGGATGATTAATATATCAATTCTCCATGAACTCAGAATCAGAAAACTTTATTAAACCCGGATGGAAATTTTGTTTTGTTACTGTTCGTCCAGCCAAGAAAAGGGAATTAAGTAGACATACGATAACAAGAGCAACCCAATTTAATAATAAAGGATTATTGATGAACATTTTCTGGCAAAAAAAATACGGCAGCTGTGTGGTATGGTGTAACAGCTCTGATATGATTCCTTCCTCCACAGGAACATTCACACACGTTTTATGGCAGTTAAATTATATTAATTAGCCTTCTGTATAGCTGTGTAAATAATACAATAATATCAAGCAGTGCGAAACAGTGTGATGTATTCCAAGATGAACAATTTTATTTCATCATCCACCAGGCTGATTCTGTAGCACATTGCTGAAGTAAGCAGATGTTGAATAGCGGAGGGCAAAGCAAGATCACTGAGCAGGCAGTGCTGACAAAAAAAGCATTGCGTGTGCTTCATCTCACCACTAGAGTGTGCTAAACCTCTATTTCAAAAGACACAACAGCCTCTTGGTGCTGCTAGATTTGGAACACAACCAGGTCTCCAGATGCTTCAGAGGTTTGATTTTTTTTTCTCCCCCATTTTTCCTAATTGCAATTTTAAAAGTCACGGAAAATGGCGGAGAATATTCCTACGCAGTTGTTCAACAGTGAACGATCGCTTCACCCAAAGGCTTCATATTGTTCCGTCTTGCCTCAAAGCTCAGAGGAAACTAGCTCATTCTGAAGTAATTTGTGTCAGGCTGATATGGAGTGAGCTGCCGTTAGTTCTGGCAAATAAGTGCCTGCAGCGATTGGCCCTCCTCGGGGGCCTGTGAGCGTGCCACGGTCTGGCTGTGGCCACTGGCGTCAGACCACCATTAACTGGCACCGCCGTTCCTAAGGGACGAGCAAGAGAACGGCAAACATGCCCACAGAAGGTAGTGTCCCCATTTTGACCCAGATATCCCTCCCTGATCTTTGATTAGAGGAATGCACTGAACTCATGCTGCCCAGTGATATCAAACACAGTCCTCTTCTGGGAAACTCCCCACCCTTAAAAATGGAAACAAAAACAGGCCTAATATAAATGTAAATCAATAATAGTGAAGTTATGCATTTAACTGCAGGTTTAATCAGGGCAGAAACAGGGTTATTATATTTGTGAGGGATATGACTTAGGAAGCCAGACATAAATGATGTAATGTCTATGACCTAAGAAGCAAAATTCTGCTAACGAAATCCAATAATCAACACATTTTTGCCACAGCTTTGATTTTGATCTATGGCTCTTGATTTGCAGCCATTCAGGTTATTTTATTAGTAATAGGTGAGGGGTTTGCTGGAACAGCCCATTCTGTACCTGGAGTACTTCCACTGTACAGTGCAATAAGCATTTCACTGCAGGTTCTACTATGTATGGTGACGCACGTGACAAACAGAATTGGAATTTGATTTGAATCTGTACGTGGCACTTTAGTGTCAACAACTTGCAGTCGTGTGCCGCACCTAACTGAGCAGAGGCTGGGACTCTAGTTGACTGGGAATGACCCCCCCCCGCCCCCGCCACACAACAGCCACCACTCGCGCCTGAATGGTTTTTTTCTTTTCCTTTTGTCACCACACACTTTGCTGGATTCTCCAGGATGTGCAGCAATCTCTCAGCTGGCTGCTGGTGTAACACAGTGTACTGCCGCAACATCTTACTGACGCCCTGCACTTGACCTGCGATCACTGCAGTATTCTGCTGCGACTGTTATCCTCCTTTGCTTAGGGGATGCTTTTATGCGGAGGAGGCATATCTGCCTCTTAATACAGCTGCGCATGTATAATGCAGTCTGAGCCGCAACTTGGTTAAAGGTTAATTAAGCACCCGAAAGAAACAACAGGATATGAAACGCAAAACGTTTTGTGCTGCATCAACTTTATTTAATTACTACAATATCTGCTATTCTTCATCCTCTACTGGTGGTTGACGGATGCATGGATGGATGCATGGATGCATGGATGGATGCATGGTTGGAAATATCTGCTCTTAATGGCAGTATCACTGATAACAGTAAATTAAGTGTAAATGGGTTAACAATGACAACATTGCATGATAACCTTCCTGACAGTTAGTTAATATTGGTGTGTTTTAATAGTATCTGAAGAACACTCCCAGGATGCAGTTCACCACAGCATAACGATTTCGGTTTCTGTGGATGAGCAGCACGGATAGCTATACGGTATGTACACTTTGACCTTGAAGCCTTTATAACATGGGCTGCTTCCTTTCTTCGCGTGTGGGATGCCTTGCTCTCTATCGGCCTCAGACAGCTATGAATACTCTTCCTGATCTTGGCCTCTTGCCCCTGGTCTTTCAACAGCGACGCTCAAGTGTCCACAGTTTTGCCTCCTCTGTCATTATGTGATGCAAACCCACTGCATCATACCTCCCGCGCAGATGCCCGCAGTTAGACTTTTGAAGTTCGGGTTGGTAGGTTCCCCCAGACTTCTTTCGTTAGTTTACTTCCCAGTGATGATTTCGAGGACAGGTGTGGCCCATCTGCCCACCCCCCCAATTGCCGTCGCCCCCACCCTCTACCTCCACTTCCTGCAACCTTTGTCTTTCGACACCTGTTCACCAACCACTCTCTAAAGCTCTCCCTCTGTCTTTTTGCACAATTTTTCGGGAACAAAAATCACACGAATGAACAGCTTCCCTCCTCTACTCTTGTCTCCTCTCCTCTATCTTCCCGTGCTGCTCCATATCTGAATTTGAAAGGAGGGTCTTTCTGTAAATCCCCGCACGTAAACACAGGCTCCATCACTACACGGCTTGTTTGATTACTAGGGAAGGTCCAAGTATTTACACACAAAGTATGAGATAAATATCTTCAGCCATACTGACAAAGTGGGAAACGGATATTTCTAAATGAATTAGCTCCCGTGTTTAGTCTCCTCAGTCACATCACTGTCAGACAGAAACTGTTCTCCAAGACTAGCACGATTTTAACAAGCATTGGATGGTCTATTCTTACAGTGCAAAAACTGGAAGGTGTATGACTCATCACAGAAAAATAAAGATATTCTTTCCTTACCATGGGTCGGCCATCTGTCCAGCGGAAGTCATTCTCAAACATCTTATCATTCAAGCCAATCCATTGATAGTCATGTCCCAACCCTGTGATAGGCACAATGAAACACATGACGAATCAATTATTTGACCATATTACACCACATTAGTATCATGAACCCATTTTCCATTAATCATACCTTCTTTTTCAAATGGCTGCTTTACAATTGAAATCAGAAGTATTTCCCTGGCTACTGATTATAGCTGAATATTAATGTCATTATTCTGCAAAATCATATAGGTTATTGGGTATCATATGAACAAGGTTATCTGGAACACAGCTATGGCATTATAGGAGAATGTACTGTATAAGCATTAAACTTATAATCAAATTTCCAGGGACATATTATGGATATTATACATATAGGAATTCAACACTCTTATTTGTCTGCAGTGGGATGGTCAGAATCTGAGTTCAGGAACTAATACTAGGTCCTGCAGAAAAGGCAGCCAAAGGCCTATGACCTAGAACAACAGAAGATACATCTCAAAGAGGACCTTGTGGACGTGAAGTGCGTCAGCTTTGTCTGGGAAAACAAACTGGAAATGGACACCAATGAGAGAGTCAGCTGTCCTGGGAGCTTATAATTAAAGCTCTCCAGCTGGGCAGTTCCTTGACCACCATGGATGTAGGAGGTAAAGTGGAGAGGACAAGCCCCGCTCAGTGTTGAAAGAGCGTTAAATTACATCAGTGTCACCCAAAAGAACGTGTCAGCCGTATTGACAATTCTGTCACTAGCAGACCTCTAACAATATCTCCTGCCTGCAAATCAGGACTCTGAAACCAATGAAGCTTTTACCCTCTACCCCCTGAGCTTTTAATTAAAGCCGTCTGACACTTACGGTTCACAAAGAGCTGCTCCTCGTGTGAAAGCACGCTAACCAGGTGCGCCCCTTGCAGTCTGCACTCGCGCTCCGCCGAGTCCCACGTACGCCGGTGGCTGAAGTACTTGTAGCAGTGGCCCTGGAACTTGTGCCAGCCATAGTCACATGTTTCCGTGTCTGATAGGAGAGAGAAGCAGGGTATCCGGTCAAATTCAAGCGATCCGAACTGAATAAGCGGAGCACTATCTTACATGCATTTGCTGCTGTACTGTAAGACTGTACACAACGAAGGCACAGTATAGGGCGGCGTTCGCCTAAAAGATGTAGGCCTAGACACGGCTGAAGAGCCCTCAGTCACTGGGCAGGAGATGAGATGCTGGTTAAAGGCCGACGCACAATCAAATTCTTGTGGAGGCCTATATTCTCCATGGGTACATTTTATATTTCATAACCTACAATACTTCAAGAAAGTTTGAAAATACTTTGCATTGTAATCGACTTACAACAATAATGCTTCACGGTTCTAAGCCTATATTTGAATTGGGTTCGATCCAGTTGAAGCACTTTGCATCACTGCCCCACATACATGCTACATTAAACTTTGGGCAGCATCCAGTCAGTGGTTTCCTTGTGCAGAACATCTGCTGGAGGCATTAGGTATCTTAGGTATCTTCTGTGTAAGAGAAGAGTACACTACACACTATTCTGAATGACCGCTAAGTTATAGGCTCTAATCAGGCACCTGGAATCTTTTATTTTTTGTATAGCGAGACTTCCAAGGCAACAATGAAGACATCCACAACTTTCCAAAGAAAGAAACTAACAAATGAACTCAAGCACAGAGAAGATGTTTGTTCCACTTTTAGCTACTTGTAGTTCTTCACAAACTCATACTGTCATTTTTTGGCCCTTGAGTGCATATCATTCCTGTTTTGGTGGGTGAATTTACTTCTGTTAACAATGAATCTCATTGCCCGTTGCAGCTCGCCGAACCACAAATGACTTACTGTGGCTCAAAAACAAAATCTCCTTTAACTGCCGTTGTGTTGAATCAGGCTTTACAGCGCGCCAAATGACAAGGGTGCGTTTGTTGGACCATAAATAAGAGTTGCTTCTAAATAATTAACTAGTCATAAAAAGCCATACAGAATATATAGGGAAAATGTAATTTTGTATACACTGACAGTTCACAAAATTCAGAGCCAAACTGAATGAACAAGTGAATGAATGAACTTTTAACTGTGTAATACTGCAAAAAATGCACAAAAATACATATATATTCAGAAATTATGTAAGTAAATTAATTCATCATGATTAAACTACATGTAAAAAACATGATCATACTGACATATGCACTAATAAAATCCATAAATATCCTTTGAAATCTTGCAGCGATTGTTAATTCCTAATATGGTGTTTATCCCTTTAAAGCATTCATAAATGTACTGTATGAGTTTCTATTGACAAGCACTGGTGCCAGAGTAGATCAAGGGAAGGAAGATTAACAACAGTTTTTCAGAACGTAGCGCAAATGTGAAATATCCCCTGAAAAGTTAGCACTTCCTGTGAAACATGAAAGTATGAAGGGGGTTATAAGCGCCACAGAAGGGCTGCGCTTCAGAGGCGAGTCCATGTCTGAAACAGCAGCCATAGCAAATAAAACTAAACTGAAGTGTGGCAAACAGGTAAATAAAAATGACCTTTTGTGGATAAAGAAACTCCACAAGGATCCTTCATATGGGCCAGACAAACAGCTTGAGCAGTAACATTCCCCTTCATTACAGTGGCAGCATTTAAAGAACAAATTGTGCAGTAATTGAAAGAGAGGAAGCAATCTGAGGGTTATAATGAAAAAGAAGAAATAGGAAAATAATTGGAAGGTTCCTTACATATTTCATGAGACATAATGAATGTTTTTTTTTTCCTGGTCCCCATAAGAGAAAACTCAATTTAATAGAAATCTGTGACTAAAACGAAAAATGCAAAAACGCTTGCATTTTGTTTGGTTACTTATGGTTATGGTTAGGGCTGGGTAGGACTTAAGGTCGTGATAGGTATACCCGACATGTGTGTGCGTGTGTGTGTGTGACCGTCTTCCATTCTCAGCTCCGGTGCCCCCCCCCCATTACTGCCCGGGCACACCTGGGCAGGATAAACTCCGCTCTGCACGGCGGATAGATGGGCGCCCGCAGGAAGTCCCGCATCATCCCCCAGCTCTCATTAGTTGCTGTTCTGTTTGCCCGGCGCCCTCTTTGTGCCTGTGCTGGGAATGTCCCACTCTGAATACATTGTAAATAGTGTATTCCTTCTGTGTTTAAACTACTTATGTCACTGAAGGTAAGGAAGCGGTAGGGAGTGGGTGCACATTTTTACTTTGTATTTTTTCCTGTTTGGTTACAACTAGGGTGGTAAGAGTTTTGTTTATTTGCTTTTGTTTGATAGGTTAAAACCACATAATAGTTTTGTTTGTCGTTTTTAATGCCTCAGTCCTGAGGTAATTTGTCTCTGCTTAATATTTTTTTAATAAACACCTCGCGTTATTATTAAAATCCATTGACTAACTAGCATACTGGGTGCTTATGACTCTGCCCTCCCTAAGCCAAGGCTGTAACAACTGACATTACCTTTGTTTGCCACACTTCTGAAGATAAGATATTCAGGTAACACTAAAAGAGACTCTTTAAAGTGTCACTCCTGTGTAGATGTCTTCCCTAAATGTCACGCTATCTGACCTTTCACCTTACGGGTCAGAGGGGCTTGTGGGTGAACCGGCCACATGGTTCACATTAGTGAATACCACCCACAGCCCAGGCTCCAGCAATGTGTCCTGGTAACCCAGGACAAGACACACCTTCTTTAACTTCCTTTTTGAGGTCTTTGCTAGATAGTAATTTGTCTGGTTTATCTGCCTGGCTTATCACCAAGAGCAGCCCTACCAAGAAGCCTAGATGATGCAGTTTGTCCCATATATACCAATCGATCTACATCCCTATCTATGCTCATGGGCTGCAGGTAGTGACTGAATAAAACACGCAAGTTCACAAGTACAAGTGGCCAAACCCAGCTGCCAGGGGTCACTCTCCATGAGAAGGTTAGGAGTTCGGAGGTCTGGACGTTCTCCCAGAGATAGAGAATAGAGCCATTGCTATTTTGGATCCAGAGGAGTCAGCCGAGGAAGCTTGGGCACCTCAGATGGAGGCCACCTGGTCGGCTTCCGGATGCGTCCCACTCCACAGAGACCTCAAGGCAGACCTACAACACCCTGGAAGTATTATATCTTCCAGCTGGCTGGGGAACATCTGTGAATCCCACAAAATGATGTAGAGCAACGTTTTTCTACTGATTGGTCACTCCCCTTCAGTCTTTTAGCTCAGTTGAATTGAATCATTTCCTCCATAAGCGATTGTGAATTACGAATCTTATATCAACTGCACATTAGCATGGAATTATCTAGCATGGTGGCATTTACTGCTCATTTGTATGGGGGGAAAAGGCAGAGATTATAATTACTGCTTCAGTTCTTCAAAGCACCAAGAATGGGGTTTGAGAGAACAAAATGTGGGTGCATAATGGCTGGCTGTGGGAACTGCACTGAGGAACTGAAGTTTATGGTGTCTTTGGCGAAAGTGACTCAGTTTTTCTGGAGATCTGATCTCATAGGAAGCCTGAACAGCCAAACAAGGAGCCAAAATGAGGGCAGGAGGAAGCAGCCATGTTTAAAAACAGTTAGGGCAAACTGTAAATAACTATTTCTTTTTGATGAATTGAAACAATACCTGAAAACAATGAGGTATTCATTAAACCTGCAAAATAATGCCAAGCTAAAAAGCTTTCTGAACTCAGGTCAGATACTTAAAGTTATGTCTCTGTCAGTAACAAACAAAACAAACAAACTGATGCAAAAGAAAACAAAGCATCAGCATAAATAAAAACAATGTGAAGGCCTTTTATCTAATTACCTAATACCATCCCTTTATATATTGTAATTCTTTCTCCAGCTGTAAAACCACTTGGAAAAATAATGGTCCCTCTTTTTTCTTCCTTTTTTCTTCCGATTCTCTGGCAGCAAATCTTGAGAAAGCAGCTGCGTGTTAGCAGTCAGGCACAGCAGTAAAAGGCCACTGGGCAGTCGCAGCACCATGAGGTTTTCACCCACCATGTCGCTGTGTTTCTCGGGTCAAATCCTAACACAATCTAGCGAAAAATTGTCCTCCTGCGTTCAGAAACGCCACTCAAAGATTCAAACAAGAGTCCGACTGGGTTGGATCTGCCAACATCCTCGCTGCTCTGGTTTGTCGGAGGACTAGCCGAAGGTGCGGCAACATTGACATACGTGACGCGGCCAGCGAGCGAACATCAGCTGTGTCCCTGCAAAGGCCACAGGTTTTATAGAGCTGTGCTCTGGGAGGAAAAGGAACAGAGGCTCAGCCTGGGACACTGCCCCACACAGGCAGTTAGACAAACAGCCAAGTCAGCTCAGGGAAAGGACCTCGCTCTCTGGTTTAGAGGAAAGCCTCTTCACTCTACTACTGTCACAACACACAAAAATATGAAATCTGACAATGTGTCAATATACTTAGAAACAATTTCCTGGACAGTTGTTTTATTATTATTATTATTATTATTATTATTATTATTATTATTATTATTATAATTTTTGGATATTTGGGGCATCCCTGTGGCAATCTCCCACATCAGGTGAAGCCCAAGACATCGACAGGCTTATAAATGCGAAAGAAATTTCCTTTTGTTTCCTTTGCAACTTTGTGGCATGTGCTGCTTTATTGCATTATTGTCACTTTTTGTAGTGTAATGCATATGCTGTAATTGTTATTATTATCATTATCATCATTATTATTATTAGCATTAGCATAATTATCACTATTATATTTGCAGTCATGCAAACTATGAAAAAAAAAGTTCACATTTCCTGACACCTGGAACTACTGGAACAGTCTGTGACTCCTTAAACTTATTTTAGAGAAATGCCTGGAGATAGCTAAGCGCGCCGGGTGATGGACTCTTATTCTGCTGAAGGTTAGCATTATGCTTCCTTAGCATCTGGATTAAAATTACAGCAGCCAAGTCTCCCCAAATGACCATTCAGATAATTTCCTTGGCTCCAGTGCCTGTCCTAAACTGACCTCCAGCTGTGCTTCCTGTGCAAGATGCTCTACAGCTCTACAGAATCCCAGAACAGAAAAAAGACCAGGAGA
>JAODLC010000123.1:27845805-27881577 GCA_026781145.1 Hippopotamyrus pictus | reverse complement strand
TGACAATGTATCACCTGAAAGCTCCTTTATTTGATAATGTAAATAAATACTTGAATAATATAATGTTAAATGCTTCCTCATAATGTAATTAGTATCTGTTATTTAAAAATTTAATGACCTTATTTGATTCGCTTTGTAAATCGATGTACCCAAATGTACGGTGAAATTCTATGTTCCTCAGAGTAAACACTCCAATTTTGTAATGACTGATATAAAACTTTTCATACTGTTTCCAAAAACTGATCAGTTTTTCAGCTTCATAACTAATTCAATTTTGTGAACAGATTGAACCTGAAGCTGACATCCATCCATCCATCCATCCATCCATCCACCCATCCATCTATTTGTCCTATGCAGAGTCATGGGAAGCCATGGGTACAAGGCAGGGAACAGTCCAGTATAGGCTGCAGGCCATCACAGGGTACATACACACACTCGTACCTACGGAGAACTTGATAACTCCACTTACACTCAGCTTGTTTTTGGACTGTGGGGGGAAACCAGTGAACCCAAAGGAAACCTCACAATGACACAGGAAGAACATGCAGACTGCACACACATGGAGCCATCACAGAGATTCCAACTCCAGGCCCAGAGGTGTGATACAACTGCTGACAGATATATATTAATGTTAAATCTGTTTCTGCAGGTCACTGAAATATGAGAAGTTGCAAGACTCACCGCGTTCACAGAGAAGGCCAGTGTAGCTTGGCAGACAGACACAGGTAAAGGACTTTACACCATCAATGCATGTCGCCCCATTCTGGCAGGGGATCGACTGGCATTCATCTGTGTCTGCAAGCGTGAGAAACAGAAAGATATGCAGCTAGAGTACAAGCAAAACATTTATTGCAATACCTTGTTGAGCCTCCATTTTGGCAAACATTATCAGTGCAGGTAAACAGTCCTGTGAAGACAGCCATTACTAAACACTTAGCTATTCAAAGCAAGCATGAAGAACACTCAATTGTACATTTCACAATTCTACACTGTTTATATGTTTGGTTAACATGAGCTACTATGTAAGAACTTTGTGACAAAAGATATTAGGTACACATGTTCCATGATGTTATATAACAGGATACCTGGAATTTCAACAGTCTGGCCCTCAACTGTGTAACTTGTCTCAGGTTGGTCTGTTGCTTCTGTCCCAGGGTGAGGTGGTTCTGCTTCAACAGTTTCAGGTCCAGAAATAGCATCGTAGTCAGTGGATTTGTCTTCATCAGGAATGACAATAGACGTCGTTTCAGTACTTGAGTCAGTCACTTCTGTGTCTATTGTCCCCACAGTAGGTGTTTCATCCTTGCTTTTGTCACCCACACCCTTCTCATCCCCTGTCACACTCTCTTGGCTGTCTACATCCCCCTGGGTGACACTTGTTATTCTGGTTGGACGAGAAGAAGGCAAAGTTTCAGGCTGGATAGTCATTGGTACGATTTCCCTGTGCACTGTGTCCTGCCAAATTGAAGCAATCTCTGTAGAGGCCTGCAGGAAGGACTCTTTAGACGTAGTTTTCTCAGGCTTTGGAATACCCGCAGTGTCTGATCGATTGCCCATTCCAGTTGATCCCTCAATAGATTCAGTAACAGAAGTTGAAGCATCCATTGATGGCCCATCGCCAGAGATAACATCTCCAGAAAATTCACTTGCAGGGGACAATGGGACTGTGAATAGGACAGCTGTGGGCAATTCAGGCACCACTGGATAAAGAGCTGCTGATGCATTTACTTCTTCACCAGAACCCTCTGTTACTAGAGTCGTCAAAAGTGGGGACTGTTCTGTCTCACCAGCAGCCTCCTCTGTTTGAATGGTGGGAACAAAATGTGAAGAAGATTCAAGGGGTGCCTCCGTATCCACATCGATTATTGGCGCTGAGGCCTCTACCAGGCTGTGTGAAGTAGGTGATAAAAGCTCATCCGCACCTTCCATTCCATCGGTCAGATTGGTTGTCTTCTCCTCGAGCTCTGTGACTGATAAAATGGCAAGACCACTACTTGTCGGTGTGGGCATCAGAAGCTGCTGCGTGTCGTTATCTTGGGAAGGAACAGTTGGAGTTCCAGTAGATGAAACGGCAGAGGTCTGGCTGGATGTTTCACTCACCAGTGAATCTGCTGTCTTGGGTGACTGAGGGGTGGTCTGTATTTCTGGACTATAACCCTCTGCGCTGCCTTCTGTCTCTGCCAGTAAAGGAGAAACTGTTCTTGACACAGACTCTGAAATATCCTTTATTACGACTGTTACGGCTGGCACTTCTCCTGAAGAATCTTGGATTGCATTTTCCCCATCATACGTCGATGCCTCACTTTCCTGTGTAACAGCACCACTGCCAAGTTCAGTACTTGACTCATGAGGTAATACTGTACTTATTTCCACCTGTGGTGTGTGTCCGCTCTCCGTAGTTGTTTCTTGTGACATTATGCTGTCAGTATGTACTGACAATACCTGAACTGTAAACTGTACATTTTCCTCTAAGCCTTTGCTTGCGGTGACAAGGGGGGTCGTTGAGGTCTCAGTCTCAGAAACTGTGAACCAGGGGGATGTGGTCCGTTTTGGCTGCACTGATGTGAGACCAGGAGGATAGACTTCTTGTGCTGAGCCCTCGCTGTCAGCAGAAGCAGAATCTTCAGTGTCTTCAGTCGTTTCTTGCTGAGTTGGGGTTCCAGGACCATCTATAACAACAGGACTAGTTTGGAAAGGGGATACAGTAGAAAACACTCCCACTGAAACGTCTGTGAAAGTCTTATCTGTTTCTCTGACTTCTGCCTCATCAGTTGTAACTATCATTGAGACATCAGAAGCTGTGGTAGACACCACAGCCGCCTCTCCAGATCCATCTACCCTTTTGGTTTCTGCTCCATCATCTGTTGGATGCGTTGCTGATCCTTCTGTGTCTTCAGATGCTGTAGTGCTGGGCGACACTGATGCTTCAGAAGATGCTTCAGAAGAGGGCATAAGCTCTAGAATCACTTCCTTCGAAGTGGGTAAGAGTGGCGTTTCCTTTGTTGGGAAACTTTCACTCAGTGATGTGACCACAACAGCTTCCTCTGTAATCAGGCTGGCATCAGTGCCCATAATGCTTTGTGTTATTTCTATTGTTGGGCCTTCTGGTGTGAAAGATCCAGTCTCCAGGGTATATTTCTCATAGTCTCCATCCTCTTCCAGTTGGGTGAAGTCCACCATTCCTGGAGAAGCAGTTTCAAATTGGTCTCCTCGTGCTTCCTGCTCTTCAGAAAACGACTGATGAGTGAGTTCTTGCTTTCCATTAATAAAACTTACAGTTGGTGCGAGTGTGACAGTGGAAGCGGGAATCAAATCCAGCTCTCCG
This sequence comes from Hippopotamyrus pictus, assembly GCA_026781145.1. Classification (NCBI taxonomy): domain Eukaryota; kingdom Metazoa; phylum Chordata; class Actinopteri; order Osteoglossiformes; family Mormyridae; genus Hippopotamyrus; species Hippopotamyrus pictus. Next base: position 27,878,252 of record JAODLC010000123.1, on the reverse strand, counting down.
GAACCAATAATCGGCTCGTCCAACCTTGTGAGAGTGTGAGGAACCGAACTGATGAGAGAAGATTCCAGAGAAGTAGCGTTACCAGCTTCTTGCAGGAGTCCCAGAAGTGTGTCAACTGCAAAATTAAAAAGCAAAAAAATAAAATCAGCAAAAAAATATTGAAGCCCACATGAGTTTGGAAGCAGCTAAGTCTTACTTAAGCTGTGCGAGCAGCTCCACGAAATTACAACAACCTCATTCGGCTTGTTTTTAATCTTAACTGAAAGCATTGCAGAAATTAGTTAAGAGTTAGTTAAGAGTTAGTCAAGAGTTCTTTCTATGTAGCTATCATATCCTCCTTTAGTGAGCCAGACAGCCAGGGAAAGGAAATATGTCAAATGGATGTGATTGTGTTTTCTGTTATTTTTTTGGTTTATGGGCAATACATTTCAACAAGGTATTGCAATAATCTGTAAAGATGAACCATATCTGTATTATTTTTATTATTATTATTATTATTATTATTATTATTATATCTAGTTTGAGAATTCAATATTAACTTTAGAGTTAATGTGAGTTCTTAATCCAAGTTTAAAGACAACAGAGTACTGGTATTCACTATTATGGAAAGGAAATTGGGCATGTAGTCGCAGTAGGCCATGCGTAGTATGTTATGCAGTAGTACAAATGTATAAGTAATTGTTACATTAATCATGTTCATCATATGTTAACCTTGTATTTGAAGTGATTCAATGACAATACATCAATATGTTAATCATTAATCAAAGGACAACCAAATATTTACAGTCATTCAATGTCATATAATCAATATCCATATTCACATCTCAAGTAGGAGCCTAGCAGTCGAGACATGTTCTGGTAAACTGAGCAAAATGGGTGGATTTTACCTTGCTGCCAAGGTGAACCAATATACGTTTGAGCTTGGTTTCTTAGTGTTTTGTGGCCAATCAGGACTTATCTGGAACTAAGAATTGTGGTTTATCAACTGGGTGCTCCGGGTGGTTGTACAGTAGTACCTGGTGCCAGAGTGTGACGGGAGCGTTTTGCTGGATTGCTCGAATAAAGGAGATAACTTTGCTCACCAACTGAGAGGTCCAGGGCTTTATTCTAAGAGGTTTCACTGGTCTTATGCGACGGGATTTATCATTTTTCCGCCACACTATCTACAAAAATGTGTCTTATACTGTACAGTATATTGAAGTTTATGGCAAATATCTTTTTGCTAATTAAACAGTTAAGCACAAAATTACTAGTTATCAATTCTGAATTTCTGTAATTCCTTGTCACGTAATTTAACAGCTAACAAGATTTAATAGATCTACAGACACTGTGTCACTTAAGGTTAAGCATTGACAGACAGCCGCAAATTCATTTTCTGGACAAACAGAATGTAATTGTGATATGAAAGATCCTGCAGCCTCAACCTCTGGGAATAGCATTCAGTCCAAACATCCGTAAATGGTTGCAAATTCTCCCTTACATGCAGGGCTGTCCAGATCTTCCATAAACAGATGTTTATTTTCATTTTCATTCCGGTATCACACAACTGTTCGTCTCAAACAATCACCGCGTGGCAAATTTTCCCACGAGCTAATACTCCGAATTAAAAGAAGTAATATAATAATATAATATAATAACTAATTATATTAATAACTAACCACTCCCTCTCCGAACACCTGCATGGCTGAGGGGCTACAACTGAAGAACAGAAGACCAGCTGGAGTCATACGGGGCAGTAAAAACTGCTGGGAAAACAAGTGACAACTGGAAACCTGTCAGTGAAGGTTCTGGAGAGACTCGACCACACAAACCCCAGTTGTAACCTCATTTATCACCAACAGTGTCCCAACACTGTATCGATCATTCCTCAGAGACAATGTGATCACGTATTTCAATTTCAAACTCTCACATAACCATTTCAACAAAAGTCTTTTCAAGATCCAGGAAAGACATAGGATATAGCTAATATCTGCATCCCCTGAAATACAAAAAGTCATCTAAACATGAGCTTAAACTAGTATCACTTTGTAACACAGCTTGTTAAGATAAAGTCACGCATATAAATTGCACCAATTATTCATCATTAAATAATATTCATGGAATATTAACAATAAGCTATATAAACATAATTGCAAGAAGACTTCAAGCACTGCTGCCCAACATTTGCTGAAAGGTTTCATTCAGTGTTTGAAACCTTGACTGAGGCACCTTAACACAGACGACATCCACATTTTTGCATTCATGAGATTAACGTAGGCAAGCATCCAGTGCTAATCAATACCTTAGAGTGCTAATTAACTAATCAATGGATTAAGTGACCTATCTGACGTCTGGGAACCCAAAGTTAACCGGAGTGTCCGTGGTGGACCTAGCTGACGTCTAGGAACCTAAGCTGTGTTCTTCTAGGCATCGCACCAGACATCCATACCTTTATGGAAAAAGTTGTTTTAGTTTTTAGTCTCTTACTACTTATGTTTATGCATTTTAATATTAAATCGTGTATTTTCTGAGCAAAGATAAATACCTTAGATACAGCCCTAATAGACAGTTCTGTTTAATTTTTGTTTAATTTAACTTGGCTTATTAGGGAAATGCATTGACCTGTAATTATATGAACTGCACCACTAATATTTGTTTTTCATGTATTACACTGCAAGGTTATGCTCCAGGCCTTATTCCTGTAACAATCACTGCACTGGGAATTGTTTCTAATGCACGTGTATCTGTCAGTGATGGGTTTCAGGACCATGGACAGCTTCTGCAGCACGAATGCGTGTCACATTCAGTGACAGCAAAAGTATGTAAGGAGCAGAGTTCCAGAACTCATTCTCTATCCCAGTGTTTCCCAATCCACAGATGGCCCACATTTTTGCTCCCTCCCAGCTCCCATAGGACTTTCTGGCATAGAGTTCAGAGGCAGCAAAAACATGGACTGGCTGTGGGTCTCCTAGGACTAGATTGGGAAACACTGCTCTGTCAAAAACCAACCAAACGGAAAATGAATTATGACAATTATGGAATTGCATAATTATATACTTTGATATTGTGCAGTATAAATCGTTACTAATCCTGAAAGCTGGCTTTAATCAGATCAAGCCACATTTACCGTTCCTAAAAAACAAGCTGCCTAATTACCATGTCTCTACTCACACATGTAATTATAGAAAGCCGTCACTATACACTATAGTGTGAACACATATTTGTCATGTTATTTCTATTTACAAACTAATTGACTATAAAATAAGAAAGTAATATTGATTTATGCATATATTTCTTGTTGAAAATGTATCCAGTTTTTCAGGATTTGTTAAAAATTGTTTTTCATAGCAGTGTTTTATATTTTATTTTAGTATTTTATAAATGGCTATTGTAATGTGAATTGGTGGAAGAGGATAGTAAAATATACTCACCTGAGTGGTTTTTATCATGAATGTTGATGATGATGACACGGACATGTCCTGTGCTGTCATCTTCAATGTGCTCACCGACGTCCCCGGCGTTCCACTGGCCTGTAGCTGACTCCCCAATGATTGTCGTGTCCATGGTGGTATCTTCCATCTCTTCACCTTTGCTGATATCAGCTGTTCTCTCTGTCTTCATCAACGGCATTGTAGCGGTTGCTTTAGAAAGACTGATCAAGCCATCAAAGTCCGTGGAGCCCTCTTCCTTGTATACAACAGCAGGCTTTCCCAAATCTTGGTCTTTAGGAGATGGTTCTTTTGATAAAAAGGATGCAGTAGTTGGTTGACTTAACCAGGTAAGTCCACTAGAAGCACTTCCTTCTTCCTGTGCCTCGGTTCTGTGATCTAAGTCCTCCACTTCTGTGGATGTAAGCAGCTCAGTGGGCACGCCTGGTGTCGAATGTGGCTGTGAGCTGATTTCGTCAGTCACAGGCGGCATCTCAGGCTCACTCTGTTGAACTGGGATTGATGCCTCAACAAGACCCTGGTGATGGAGTTGAGTTGTCTCTTCCACTGCGCTACCCAGCTCCGTTTCATCCTTGGTAGGTAAGTCAAGATAGGGGGTGGCACTTTTGGGAGTGGGTAGCTCTGGTAAGTTCTCCATTGTGACAGGATCAGCCCTTGGCACTGATTCTACTTGACTGATGTCGCTCTCAGGGGTTTCTGTCGGCTCAGCGTCAGTGTCAAACAGAGAAGTGGTCAGGGACGACGGAGATGGGGGGAAAGGTTGGCCAGCAGGAGCAATGCTGGTGGAGAACATGGCTGAAGGCTCTTCTGTAAGTTCCTCACTGACAGGCTGTTTGCTTGCAGGTTCCTGGCTTGAGGCAGACACAAACTCAGGGGGGAAGGATGTTGGAGAGGCATGCTGCAGTCTGGGAGACTCAAGCATCTCCATCTCCGTTTTACTTGGTATAACGTGGACTGCACCCTCAAGCAGATCTTCAGATGCTTTGCTTCCCTCTGACACGCTTACAGTTGGGGTGGGAGCAGTGATTGTGTCCAGTGGGGTGGTTAGATCTCTACCTAAGCAAGAGAACACAAATACCTACTGGTTATACTGGCTAAATAGGATGATAATACAGCCACACATAAACAGAAACATACATATGCAACAGTTTGCCAGTTGTCAAGTTCACATGGCGAAATGAAACCACTGGTAATAAATGTCAAGTTAAGCCCGCCTGTTTTTCCCTCCAAAAAAGGCTAACATTATTTGTTTAATGTCTCTCAATACCATATAAAACACAAGGCATGGGATGAAGGAAGTGAACACTGAGGTTTCAAAAAATACAGGAATGTTCAGATCCACAGTGAATCACCTTGAAAGGGTTTGCTTTGGCGCCAAGCTCGGACTGGCTTAATCTGGGAATTCATATTGTCAGTGATGTCAAAATTGTCAGAGAAATGCGGCGCTATTTGCAAAGAAAACACAGTTTTTGCCAAAAGCTTCTCTTTTTTAGACATTGTAATGTTTCATCAGTCTTACGCCTGGATCCCACCTTCTATTTTAAGGCTCTTTTCCCGTCTTTATTTCACTGGCATAGAAACAGAAACATCTGGCTAAACCAAAAAAGCCATCTGAGGCAAAGTTTCTCAGGTTTGAATTTCGATATGCATGCATATTAACTTCAGTACCATTTAATGTAACTCCTTTCAATATGAACTTTTCCTGTGGGGTATGATTTCATGTTACATTTTTTCTTTTTATAATATACATATATTTTACATATGAATAGTGCTCATACCTTCTAAACTGTGGCAACTATGGTAATTCTGTTTATAGTGCAAAATAGTTTGGTGGCTTTGCTCTCCCTGGCAGTAATTCTCCATATATTAAAAGCCATTATTTTGTTTTTTTCTTAATTGTAAATCATTTGTACTGATTTTTAAATTGTTTTTATTGACAGATTTCAAACAAATGACTTTGGATGAACTATTCCAAGTCATAATTATTCTATGGTTCACTTTTTAGGAAAAACGGGGTGACACAGATGCAGTATCGAAATACCACGATTCATTTGGGATCTAATTTAATTACTTGTGAAAATAAAGAATAAATATTGAGTTAAAGACTAATTGATTAAAATAGCATAATCAGTGATCCGAGGAAGCAGTTTTGCTCTTGTGTGATAATCCATAACAATTAATAATGATTAGTTTTTAAATAGCTAAGTTCCTTTCGACAATTTTGTGATAAGGAATGGCTTTAATTCTTTAATCATTTACTTCCCACACAGGAGTCTTTTTGAATCCTCTGGATTATAACCGCAGTCTTACTGTCTGAAACAGTCGTGCTTAACAGGTTATGCTGTTTACAGACCACTTGGCAAAGCTAAGAATTCAGAGATTCAGATTCAGTTACGTGATCAGAATGAAACTGTAACTATGTCTTTATTAGTCGTCTGCAGCTTCCTAACTGAAATAAATCTTCAAAGACTGCAAAGTGTCTATAGAAAGAGGACAGTTAAGCTACACCGATGTTATGGGGTTGGAGAAATGCCATGATGTTTGCTGACGTGAGCACAGTACGAGGCCGGGTTTAAGAAAAAGAATGTTCTGGATTAGAGGATGATGGCATTGCGTCCAGGGTGCTACAATTTCGGGGGTGGGGGTGGACTGACAGAGACCCTAAAAGTGTCCAAACATAATTAGATTGGCCTGGGTTGAGGGCCCAAAATGATATGCTTTCATGCCCCTGATCCTGTCCCTGCTCTCCACTCCGCCGTTATGCAAGCTTGACCATCCGGTTGCTATGGAAACTCCCCCGCCCCTTACCATGACACAGCGGCTTGCCAGCTGTTACACGTTAAATACGCGCCTCCCATTTCGGCAGCTATCACTGATGTAAAACCTTCATTTTCCCTAATAAAACACAGTGATCCATAACGTATGTATTAGCTGTTTTTATTGATGTTTATGCTGTCCGAAAGGTTTCTTTTCTCTGTGCTTGATTTTTATTCTTCCTAATTTCCATTCTTGCAACACAGGCACCTCTGACACCATTGCTGACGTTTGTCCTGAGAATCAGAAAGTTCATAAAATGCTCACTCTTGGATGCAGGAAATACTTATACGGAACTAAACTGGCGAGAGTGGAAACCAGAGGTGGTCCAAGTCCTAAGAATGTTGACGTAATGAACAACCAGTCCCTGAGACATGCGAGCCTGCATCTGACCCTCATCTCACAGACACTCCCGTATGAGACAAGCCACGAACTCTGAATCTCAAGTGCTGGATAACGGCTCAAAAGGGGGACGGACATGATCCCGTCGAATGCTAGATGGGAGGAATATGAAAGCTAATGCAATGTGACCCGCCTATTTACTCGAGCCATATAATGATGTCACACTGGAGAAGCCAGATCTCTTTCCTCCTCAGCACTGAAATCTGACCCTGACAGTGCAACGCAAATCATTCTTAACTTTTCCGCCCTGCTGAGCTAAAGCGAGAGTTGTAACCAAGGCTCCCTGTGGCTGCTGCCATTTGCCCAACACATAGTCATTTCGGTCTATATGACGAATTTACAGACAGATTTAAAGAGGCCTCCACTACACAGGAGTTTGCAAGACGTTTTATCTTCATGGATCACCAAGCCCACTGCTGACTGGACAGAAACTGGACAAAACCCAAAAACTACAATGAGGACAGGGAAAAAAAAAAACCACGGGGACACCATTATAAGCTTATATTATACAAGACCGATAATGGCTCAAGACAAAAATAATGCTATCCAGGATCTGGAGAAAATAAATTAGAAGATAGATTAGAAGAACAGTCCGGGTATTTGCTTAAGAGGAAGAAATAATGAGCACACAACCTTCACATGAAGCTGCAGAGGGCTCGTTAACAGCAGAGAAAGCGAAAGGGTGGACCATTATTCACTAGGTGAGAAGCACCGAGGGCCATAACGTTGCTGACACCTTCATGCTGGGTCTTGTCTTCACATGTTCTCCTGCCCCATCAAGCAAACCTCCGTTCCAGCCCTGTCTGCCTGAACTACAACATCAGTCCTTAAACTTGTTCGTTTCCCTATAATGTGTAGATGAGAGGATGCCTTCTTCGTACACAATATTCAGATGTATGCAGATGTGCATTTTAATTTTAATTCATAATTTCAAATATTACTAGATATTTAAATTATATTGATTTAATAATATTTCAGGTGAAAGAAATTCATATAAAAAAAAAGTCACTCTGCAGTCATGACACAAAACCTGTCTAATCCTTCAGCTCTGTGTGTGTGTGTGTGTGTGTGTGTGTGTGTGTGTGTCCAGGTATATCTTACTTCATGGAGACCAAATGTCCCCACAACATGATGAATACAAGTTTTTTTTACCTTATGGGGACCAGGAAACTAGGAAAACTAAAAAAATATGGGAAAACTCCATTTTATAAAAATCTGTGACTGCAATGAACTGTGACTAGCATTTTTCCCATAGAAATGAATGAGCGGTCCCCAAAAAGATAAGATTACACAACTGGGTGTGTGTGTAGGTGTGTGTTGTTAAAAATCCCTAGTAAATTCTCTGAGTTAGCACAACCATGAAAACAGCATAAACCATTACAAGAATGTAAACCATTACAAGTTTTGTGAAAGTGCTGCAGTTAAGAATTATTTTTAATAAGAAATTCTTGTCACCCTAGCCAACAATTTAATGAATTTAGGCTCTCAAACTCATTATTACATAATTTTACATACATCAGCCTTATATACCTAGAATGAAAGAATATGAATTTTATTTCTAATAAAAGAGGCTAATCGAGATGTTGTGTGGTCCAGTGTGCTCGGACTTTGTGCCTGTGATCGGAAGGTTGCTGGTTCGAATCCCAAGGTCAACAGTGCGATTTCACATCTGGGCCCCTGAGACAGGCTCTTCACTCCAGTTGCTCTGGGGACACTGTCCAACTCCACTGTCTGATCTACACTTGTAGGTTTCTTCAAAGAAAAGTCTCTGCTAAGTAAATGTAATGTAAATGGATAACTATTGTAAATAATTACAGTGTTTGTTCCAGAATGGCACAGACTTGCCATAACAGGAGACGACTGGCTGACTTACCTTTGAAGCAGTAGGCTCCCAGCTTGAGCGTGGGGTGGGGAAAGCCTGTCTGATTTCTGAAGCGGTACAGGGTCCGCACCCCCAACAGGCCCCCGCCGCACTGAGTGCGGGGTATGGAGATGGGGTAGCGGGCACTGCCATCCGCCAGCCAGCCGTAGTCGCAGCGGTCCATGCCCTGCCTCCAGGCGGCATGAAGGTGCCCCGGCTGTGCTAGTGTGGCCTCAAGTCGCTCGCAGGCCACCCAGGCCTCCTCCAGGGTGAGCTTGTCACTGCCAGGCACGAAGAACACTTCCCCTATGGACACAGTCCATGCATAAATCAACATAGACTGAGTGACTCAGACTGCGAATGGACTCAGAAGTAGTTCAGCCCCCAGGAGGCTGTACCCTGAAGTACTCTTGCTGATCGCAAAATTTAGATCGTGCTGCACATGCGGCAGGCGCCAACACCGTACACGTTTAAAGCCGGGTTAAAAACCCATTTTTATTTCCATTTTAATTCAGTATAGAAGCTGTCTAGTGTCATGATGTTGCATGTGTTTGTCCTTTGTACAGCACTTGTCAACCTTGGTTGTCTGAAATGTACTATAGAAATAAACTGAACTTAATCATAAAAGCTCAAATAAAACTACATTTTAAATACATATGAATTATAATAAAGCAGTACTTTAACAATAGAACCATCCCCCTTAACTGAACATATTATTGTAGCAAATAAAAATGACATTGAACTGCTGCTCTGGAATACCAATGGATAAAGATGAACAAGTCTTTTGTTTTTAATGGTTTGTCGGCTTCGTGCGATATATAGATATATATCCATGCGGTATGGACTGTAAGAAGCGCCCTTGCGTATGTTTTCTGAATCCCAGAACTTTCTCGTCATGACAGCTCCCCACCCAGTGAATCTCTGGATAGGAATTCAAACTGGGGTCATGAACTAATGTTAAATAGTAGGAGTGTTTCTGAAAGGAGGTCAGTGTATGATCTCACAGGTGCCCAGCATGGTACCAAAGTCCAGAATCCTGTGTGGCGTGTCAGTGCTGCAGCATTTAACAGCCCCTCCCCCCATCTTCAAAAATACGTTTACGGCTCAAATCGGGCACCCTTCATCGTTGACTATGGACATAACTCTGTAAAAAGTCCTGCAAATTAAATATTTATAAACCGGCACATTTTGTTTCTAGCTCTGAAGATTACGGGGCCTGGCTGGCGATTGTTTTCATTTACATTTTGGGGCCTAAAAAACAGCCCCCTGCTCTATTGTTCAATTCAACTTCGGTCCAAGACACTTATGCCTATCCTGTCAAATTTATTTTAAAATAGACACAAGACATAGTGAACGCAAAAGTTTACAAAGGGTATTTGTATTTTTAAACTATAACTGAAACCATGGAAAGTCCATATTTAGCGAGACATTTACCCAGAGCAGGTTTCCCAGCCCCCATTAAAGACACAGACTGCTGTTCCTCTGCATTTCCCACTTGCTAATACAGTTCTTTGCTTAATTATCTCTCTGCTATCTCTGTTTGGGTTTAATCTAAATGTAAATCTACATGCATCTGGTTGGTGTGAAAGCGAAAAGCATAGTATGGGAATCCTGCCATAAGCAATCCTGTGTTTTTTTGCTTGAAAAAGCCAAGTAATGTTACTTTCCAAGACAAAAATGTTAATTTATGCTGTAACTCCACCAAACCCAAAAACCTTGATTGTTAGATAATCTAGGTTTAATGCGAGTACATATGTTCTTTATAATATTTCATGGGGACATGAATCTTGTAAACTGTCTATTTTTTCCAATGTTGGCCAAAATTTCGGTCTGGATCATGGCAAACCCCGCTGAGCTACTGAAATAAAGTTTTAAAGGCAAACTATCACACAGCACTAAGTGTGCCAATAAAAGGGAATGCTGCAGTCATAAAAAGTCTACATTAAAGCACAAAAATATATAGCCCACAAATATCAAGGTTGTTGTCAAATTTAAATGCCTCAAAACTCTAATGGCAATGCTTGTGTCACTGCCAATATTTTATTTGAATATTAAGGAACAACTATTTCTTTTACCATTACTGAAACTACGTTGCACTTTAGAAAATACAAAATGCAATTTAAAAAAACATTAAGTCAAGCTTGATTGACAGAGCTGTCATGCTGCGTGATCTAATGAGGACTTCCTATCGATTTTTGCATGGAAATACTCACCACAAGAATTGCAAAGTAAGGTTCTTCTACCTGAAAGGTGAAATCACACAAGAAGCAGGCTAGTCCCAGGTGACACTGGGAGTGGTCACAAGTTTGCTTACCCTCCAGTTTGTCCACAAAGCAATATACATCATAGGCCTCTGTGGGGTCTCGGATTCCATATGTTCGAACTCCAGGCTTCCCGTATTTGTCTCCATAGCAACCTGTTCTCGGTTTGGTGATTGGATATCTGTGTGGAGGAAACATTGCATAAACTCAATGGGTGTTGAGAGTGCCGACCTCACTCAGTATTAGGCAGCATCATTGAGCGTTTCACTTTTGGAATAAATCTAGAAGAGTTTAGGGGCACAGCATTCAAGGTTATTAAAACACCCTCGATATGGCCCAAGATCAGGAGAGTTTCTCTTCTTTCACTTTAATTTATTAGTTTTATTATGACTAGAAACCATAGCACTGGATGTCAAGTAGCTCAACCAAAAACATATTATTTTTGCAGGCAACTAGTACCATAAAAATATAAGCAATAAAATAAAAAAGTAAATAACATAATGGAGAAATGCTCACCTGACTGTCTGGTCTGACAGCCAGCCAGCATCGCATTGATCAAAGCCGTCTTCGTAAGCAGACATCAGCTGCTCCGGGGTGGCGATGGAGGCCCCCACGTCCTGGCAGACCTGCACGGCTTTCTTGAAGTCCAGAGCGTATCGGCTGGAGTTCAACCGGTAATGAAAAACAACACCTGCATGGCCACGACGAGTAGGTGATTTAAAAACAATAGGCCGTTGCACAAAATTCTTCTGAGCACAATTACTTAGCATGTAAGCGGTTACAATAATCAAAAAAAACTCTGAGCCTCAGTATAGTGTTCGCTAGCTGAAAACATGCAAAAAAAATATGATGATTCATTTTAGTGACTAACAAACCTTGGAAAAAAATGTAATATAAAAAACATGGTAATTTAGTAGGGTATAATAAGACATTACTTACAACCCAGGGGACAAGTGTTGCTTAACTTTCTGTGAATGAATCAACCCTAACAAAGGAGTGCTATGCTTGGCAAAGGCAGCAATGGTGCACACATATGTCATTCCGGACCAAGGTTCACCCCATGGCTGCAAACCTTTGGCTGGTTGCACAAAGTCTACATATCTGTTTCCAGAACCTGCTGTGGCCAAAATACCAAGGGGTGGAGCCAAAGTCACAGCTGGGAGGTTTTTAAAGGTAACTTACAAAGAAAAAAACCCAGTGTCATATATTTAGACAAATAACTGTCTACTTATATTCTTGTAGAGACATTCAGTGTGGAAACCACAGAATACTCTGTTCTTCAAAGTACTGCCCTAGGAGCCTTATGTCCATATTCATCTATCCGGGATACTAAAGCTATTCTCTGTTAACAGAAGCCCAGGGGAGATGGGATACATCTAAACTAAGCAAATTTATCACCTTACCTATGAGAATACTCCAGCAATTAGTCACTCCCTATATCTATTAAGGCTTACTTCCATGGCCATTTTTAATATAAATTGCAGTACCAAAACAGCTGGAAAAATTGATTTTATCTGCTTCATGACAGAGTCTACGTAATGTCTTTGGAAGACAGACCATTCGTCCATATGCATTTTTACGGGTGACATGTGGTTCTGCGTTTAGCACTGTTGCCCTGCACTGCCAGTTTAAACATTCAAATCCTGCCACTGCTCTGTGGGTCTGTGCAGACGGTACATGCCCCGTCTACAGGTGGCTGGATACATTTTTACACTAGTGGCCAAAATTGGACCGACACCTAGCATTTTTGGCATTATGCTTTAAAAATTACTGTACGGATATTGGCGGCGATGTTTACAAACAATCAAAGAATGTTACAAATATCGTACATCGGACAGTTAAATAACTGGAGCAACAGCTGAATTAAGTTCTGCAATCTAAAAATTGGAAATGTTCCCACAATTTTGGCCACTAGAGAATCAGTAATTTTTCATTTGCTCGAATCATTGTTCAAGTCTGAAACTGAGGCCTGAGTATTTAAACCAATATTCCTCCAACCCTGATTCATTCATAGATTTTCTAACCTCCTTTGGCATTGATCAACTATTACAATCTCCAATATACCCATTTGATTTGATCTGCGCAGGGAATTGATGTCAAAACCATAAACTGGTTCAGCAAGTGCAGTGTTTCTGCCCTTTTAACTGCCATTATCTGTAGCAGTTGTCAAGTGCTGACAGGGCTTCAGTGGAGCGAAGGTGGATCTTGGCATTAGCTTGTAGAGTGATTTTCCTGCTGCAATTCAAAGAAGGTAATAGTTTTACATGATATAAAGAACTTATATTTTCCTTTGCTCATCTTCTAGTCTTCTTTCCCAGAAATGGAACCTCAACTGTTCCAGTGCTTTGTGCCAAAAAGTATTCTGTTCTCTGGCAGGTGTGTCTCCTGGCATACATGTCAGGTATGGCCAGGAACCAGCCCACTGTCCACAAACAGGGGTAACATCTGTCCCGAGTACTTTAAAGTACCATAGTGGTTGGCCTCCTACAATGTCCCATAATCAAATTAAAAACCATCGCTTATAATGGCCGGGGACATCAAACTGCTATTATTGTGTTCTTGGTAACAGAGGGGAACAAATCCTGAGAAAACCAAGACTGGAAAACGATTCAGTTCAAAACTGTGACCTCAGACCTCGACATGGCCACAGCAGGAAGTAAGCCATGCCTTATTGCTCCAGAGGAGAGACACAGAGAGTGGAAACACCGGAGGCGTGAGCAACAAGGACTCAGAACCTCATGGACTGGTTCTGCATCCCTGTGAAGGACTGGCGTTCTTGCCTTTAAATAGACTGAACGAAACTGAAAGCAAAAACGTATTTGAATTGATTTATGTTGTTAAGAAAGAAACGAACAGTAATAACTCACCGCTAACATCCAGAGAGACAGTGTCCTGCGTGTCCTCAATGCCGTACATGACTTCACAGCGGTAGATGCCCGCATCGCTGGCGCGCAGCTTGGCGAGGATGAGGGAGGCGTCCCCGATGTCCTCTGGGTGGCTGGGTACTGACACCCGGCCCTTATAGACTGGGCCCACTTTGATGACACTATTCTGGGCCACCAGTACCGTAGTCTCACTTTCACCGACCACCTTGGTCCACTTGATCCGCAGGTGGTCAGGGGGGCTGGTCGAGGGTACAGTGGGGGTGGCGCTTATCAAAGTAGCATCAGTGCTGGCATCCGGCTGGTGGGTGGGCAGAGTGGAAAAGTGACAGGGCAGGACCACCCTCCCCGCGAGAGAGCCGCTCACCGGGTCGCTCTTCTCCACCCTTAAGTGCCGCGTCGTCTCTGCAGGCAAAGACTTCAGCTTCAAAATCCACAATTACACATTTCAAATTTATTCTCTCAGGAGAGACAACAGGCCCTATGATGTTCGGTGAACTGACAACTCTGCTAATATCACTATTCACTTCGCTTTAAACAGCATGTTCAAAATAATGTAGTAGCGACACTGAAATGCAACAGCTGCAGAGTTAGATTTTTATCTCGTGGGTTCAGGAAGTCTGAAAAGGTTTCCAGTTTACCCCTCAAGACGCACACTGGAACAAAAAAGTCAGTTCAATATACTGTCAAGTTCCATCATTTTAAATGACAGAGGAGTTACTTTGATTGAACAAACCCGTCATTGCATAACTCAGTTTACAGTGGTTGTGGAATGTGGCAAATTGCTAAATTCTCTTGCTAAATTATATGGGACTCATTTCCTAGTATTGTGCTGCAATTTGCCTTTTGATTTGCATTGTACTATGAGTTCCAGATTTGACAGACTGTCTTTGAAATGGAAATATAGAAACTTGATGCCTCAGTAACTTGATTTTGGAGCATTTTAGGCAGATGATAATTGCCATTTTTCCATAGTCCAGTGACTATGCTTATTACGCTTTTAATAGCCCCTTGAAATGCAGAAAAAAAAATTCCATAAATGCTGCTAGGTGTCAAATAAAGCAATTAATCTACACATCGGATCTGATAAAACTACCATTAATATAAGAGTCCTGTTAGTGTCTGGTAAAGGGTTAATCTACTGAATGGTCTTTAGTCCTCAAATGTAACCATGACATTGACAGATAAAATCCTACATTGCTAAACATTTAATCAATTTCATGAAGACATTACAAATATTACTATAGGTGTCTTCTGAGTAAATGTAGCTGTTTGTGATAGCTAACCAGGGCTGAGGACTCAAGATAACATTTTTGGGTAACACTTTACATGAGGGGGTACAAATACCTTAGTAACTCAGTTACTACTCAAGTACAAATCATATATATATACAGTAACATATAGTAACTGCATGTAATACATGAACTGCTATGATTGATTAATGATGGACAAGCATGGGATCACTACATAACTTATATTTAGTTACTGGCAAATTAATGCCTTAAGTAGGACTGTACAACATGTGTGCCCCCGCAAGGAAAGTGTTGCTCTTTTTTTCAAGTAGTTGTTAAATATATCATAAGAATTATGCATCAGATAGGATCTTACCAAGCACATCAAATGTACAAAATAATAAGAATATCCACAGGGAATACTTTATATCCAATACCATCTTCAATCTGAAACAAAAAAGTGAGAAAGTGAACAAAAAAGTGAGAAAGTGAACACATTAGGGTGGTACAGCGCTGGGCTCAGGAGGGATTCCTGTTCTCCCAGTCCAAATCCATGCAAATTAGTTAAACTGGTGAATTGCAATAAGGTAAACTCTAAATTGCACACTGTGTGCCCTGTGAGGGACTGACTTTATTAGTCAGCTGTCAAGGTGTTACATTTGGCAATTTGGCAGCATCCATGAACCCCCCCTCTACTTTGTCGTTAGCGCTATTTCGAACACATGTAATACATCGTACGTTTTCAAGATTCATTTATATAAGCCGATAGCGGGTGTCCTACGTGATGTCATGTTATGAGACCTAAAACGGACGCAGAGGATCAGGGTTAGTGTCCCTCCCATTTCTCTAGACGTCGTCGTGAGCGAGTCATGAAGCTGGAAGACTGCTCTTTTCATTAACTGCTACAAACGTAACTGGGAGGAGAGCGCCATGGAAACCTGACGACTTCACAGAAACAGCAATCCCAGAAAGGTTTCTAAGCAAACTGTGACATTCGACTAACCTGCAATCGTTCCCAGCAAAAGAAGCTTTAGAATTGGTTTTTGCAGATTTGTTTTTAACAGCTCAGTTGCAGACTTCGAATATCCTCTTCTCAAGAAATCAAGATCGATTTCTTTTATATATATATATATATATAACCTCAGCTCTCACCAGGCAAAACCAAATTGGCGAATATCCCGTACCTGTAACAAAGGGTAACGTGTAAGTGTCACAGTATCCTCATATTAGGCTGTATTTCATCTAATATGGCAGGTGGCATATTGACATCTGGTTAGGAACCTATGAGGTGAGACAGCGCTTAAATTTAAGAGTAATATAAATCACCTTCAATGATATTTTGTATGTAATTGTTTACGTATTTGAAAACGATCGATTGGAAAACGTGTTCATAGATTCATGCATTTGTGCCCTATAATTAAGGCATTTTTCAACGTTTATATGTCATTATTTTTAATGAAATTCTCCATGACTAGTCCAAGTCTGTGTAATTCGACCCAATTCTTAATGTCGTGCTGATTGAAAAAAAAAAAGGTTATATAAAAGGTTTCCATTTTCTGTCTAAATGAAGCTTGTTATGCGGACATATAAAAAGTCACTTTCACTAAAGGGCTAAATTGCCCTTATTCTACTTCTGTGTATC
Organism: Hippopotamyrus pictus; assembly: GCA_026781145.1. Classification (NCBI taxonomy): domain Eukaryota; kingdom Metazoa; phylum Chordata; class Actinopteri; order Osteoglossiformes; family Mormyridae; genus Hippopotamyrus; species Hippopotamyrus pictus. The sequence goes on along the minus strand of JAODLC010000123.1, from coordinate 27,861,730 downwards.
GGAGTTGGCCTGATGCCCTGAAAACCTGGAAGCCAATGAATCGGCTCCTCTGAAACACGCTTATTGCGCTTCAGCAGTTAAACATGACTGTTTTACCGCCATCTACACATCCTAAATAGCGCCCTTCAGATCGAAAACACAAAGGTATTGATGACAAAACGGCCAGATCAGGGCAGATCAGTCTCTGGAAACCTCAGTTTCTCCGGATGCAAATCAAGAAGACACACCAGTCTGTAGCACGTTTCCCAGTGCCTGTAACTTGCCGGTCATGATAGACAGCGAGCAGAATGAAAAGTAACGGGAAATCACACTTTACAAAAGAGCTGGTTTGCGGCTATGACGATTTTAAAATATAATAATAAAACAATTCCGTATTATTATTGGCTAAGGCACATTCAACAGATGACAATATTGAATATAGCATCTGTGTTTGGGCGTTCCTGAAATGAGATCAAGTATATCTTTCTTGTAACAATGGTCCACGTACTCGATCCAACACAGACTTTTGCATGAGTTGAAGTAATGTTAATTAACCTGCTTCAAATTCTATTACTGACATCAACAATAAATGAATGAACTTATCTTAGTACCGAAATGTAATTGTGACACGTGCGATCTGAACATTATATATACAGGTAGTATATATTAAGTAAACTTTATGGCGCCATAGGCAATAGGTAATGCATTTGAAAAGCTTGTTAATGAAGGTGCTAACGGCTGAGAGACATGGCACGGAGAAAAGGTAAGGTTTTCTGTCAGGATGTGAAAGGCTCTATCCATCCTAGATGCTTTGGTCGGTCCAGTGAAAAGATTCTCTATTCTGCCTTGCGGCAGTATTTGAAGATTAATGATTTCGATTAATAGATTGACTAGGACCTGTATCAAAAATTGATTACGATTAATAAAAAACAAACATAAAAACTCGCTTTAACTTTGGACATATGAAAAGTTTCTGCATACTTCGTTAGAAACATTCAATTGTCATAATAGGCTACAACTAAACGACATTGTAAATTTTACTGAACGCTACTTAACATGTATACAACCTATTTTAAACACGTCATTCCAATCAATTTAATTATGGAAGTAAACCCAAATGTAGCAAAACAGCGGCAATACCTCAGATAGGTTTGTAAATCCAAAATGAATGAATAGTTTATATGTGCCCTTAATTCCAGTATGTTCCAGTGTGCGAGTTTAAGTCCAAAGTATAGCTGTTCCCTGTGATCAGAACAAAAGGGTCAGCCTTCACTTTTCCTGTTCATAGCTCTTCTTTCTGAAGGTGGACAGATTGTAGCCTGTTTGGATGCTGCCTAATAGAGCAAAGATCAGTCGGCTAAGTTCAAAATCTATTTACAACCTTCATTCGTCATCGTGGGCGTGGTCCCGAATTTCAATAGCGTCTCGTCCAATCAGCATCGCCGTAAGGTCCATCGGCACTTTACAGGGTCCATTTAGCCTCAATCATACATAAGTGTGAGTTACGCGGGGCTCGAACCTATAACACGGCAGACGTGTCCCGATAAACCTACTCAATGCGCTTACCAAAGATGTGTGATTGATGACTGTGTTTATAGGATAATACCGAAGCGCCATACTCAACAAATAGACACAATATAATGTATTTAGTATAAAGCACTAAAGAAAATCATTTGAGTATACTGTTCTACAAGCTTTAAGGGACTCAAATCAATGCTACTGAATTACTCAGTCGATCTAAAGAAATGTCTGTCGCATATCTATAATTTTGTAATTATGTATAATCCTGCTCTGTTAAAGATGACGAGTCTATTGGAATTACAATCTACATGAAGATTATATCCACCGGCGATGCAATGGGGGCATATCAGGCCAAGATTATTTTGCAGTAAATTAATTCCATTTTTCAGGGGGGGTAAACCTTGTTCCAGTTGCATAAAACAACTCACACTATGTCTGTCATCCCAGACTTCATACATAACCTGTATAGGCCTAAGTAAGAGCTGCACACAAGTAGCGTACTCATGCACCGAATATAAACAAAACACATACTTGATTACTGCTAGAGACACTTTTAGGTGAATGCGGTCTGAATGTGGCATTACGCATGTTTCCACACGGGGGAGAGACCGTAACGCAGAGAAAGGCACTGACTGCATAAATCAGCGAGGCAGGATCTGGATCTGAATAAAGTAACAGACCGGAAAATAAGCAGAATCAGAATCTCGAGCTATATCTGCGTACGTGATCCACGCCGTACTGTACCATTTATTTTATTGGCATTTATGTGTTTCGGATTACTCTATTGTTAAAACGCCACAAAACTCCAATTTTCTCTGTAGTAGCCCACATCTGCTTATTCATTCCGGTTTGATTTCAGTTCCAGAGTCTCGTTTTCCTTCGCAAAACATTCGATTTACAGTTACATGACTTGGAAGGTATACAAATGGGAAACATTGCATTGGGTTTCTCAAGTAAATTGTTTTTTTTCTGTTTAGAGAACTGAATGTTGCCCGCAGTATCACAAAGAACCCCATTCCATTACTGATACTAATAAGTAAGTTTTAAAGTTACTCTGTGTTAATTGTAGGGGAAAACAGTGTACACACACACCTTCATGTCTCTACAGGGTTGCCAACTCTAACGCATCTGGCGTGACACTCAAGCTTTCAGACTCACGCAAGAAATCTTACGGAAAATATATATTTCATTATAACCCTAAAATTAGCTACATTTAAAACGCTGGAATAGTTTGCCAACCCAATAGACTATTTACAAGGTAATAAAACTCTTACATACATGTAAATGCGTGTGCAGACTTGTCTAGAACTGAACATCTTACTCCAGCCAGCTGACCAAAGTTGGCAACCTTGTCTAAACTTCATGCTACAATGAAATAATCCGAACACCGCTAACTGTAAAAACGCTTAAAAAGAGCTTTTAACACGTGCCTCTTGGACATAAAAAGCTGAAAGGCTACACCAGGGGTCCGCCACTATTTTTCCCCGAGGGCCAAATTCCATTAGCAACACAAAGCCGGAGCTCACTGGGTTCGCTGGGGGAGGGAGCGACCGCTGGCCTACACGTTCACCGACAGTGCAGCATCGGCAGGACCAGGGGACATCCCGGCAGACTGGCCCGTCATTCATAGGTCTTTAATACAATCAGAAGGTGAAAACAAACTAGATGTTTTAGTGCAAAATGCCCACGCAGTATGGTTCCGCCCCGTGTCCAGGAGCGTCGGAAATAGGGGAGGGGGGGGCCGGGTTCTGTTACCTTTTATCTAAGGCTCTCTCTCATGCATGCAAAGACTAGGTGTATACAGAAAATTATCAATAAGTGAATAATTGTCATGATCATTTATATGCACTTTACAGCAAATTTTCAGCATGAGGAAAAATACCTGCAGCATTAGCAAAACCTCTATCAAACTGGGTTAATTACGTATTGATAGTTAATTAAAAGGTATAACTTAAGGTCATATGTTTGATAAAGCATTGTAAGAATTATATTAATTTTACTTCAAGACATTACACATAAAAACTCACTAGGGAGTACAGGATGTTAACATTTCATCATCAATTATGACAGTTTTATACCCCTATTTTGGAAGACACTGGTATCTATGTGTGTATCTATGCATGTATGTATAACTATAGACCATATAATTGCTTATGATGCAGTCAGTAATTGGGCGTCATATTTTGACTGACGTAGCATATTCCCGAAAGACAAACTGCAGTCTGAAATATATTTACTACGTTTAGAAAAGTACATTTGCGTGGCTCTAACCTGCCTGTAAGGAAATGCTCAGGACACACAACCGACCACTCCTGACAGTATTGTTCTTCAAGCTCTTTCGATTGATGGCTTTTAATCAAGCTTTCCGTCACCTTTCTGTTTCTTCGGTTTCTTTGCCTTGATTACAAACTGAAGGTATTCAAAAGAAACATAGCTCTGGATTTTTTCTTGCTGTTGTTACTACAGCCAAACACACGACAGTCGATAGTCATGATCGTCTAACTCTAAATGGGCGCCCCTTCGTTTTCATTTATGCGTACTTTGACAATGACGTCAGCTTAATTGCAACCCTTTGTTTTTACACACTGTTGAATCAAAAAGTGTTACCAGCATGTATTTTAGACAGTTTTGGCTTAGTGTAAATTTCAGATATGCTTTGGGCATCATAGCTGAAAAAAGGGTGATGCAAATCTCGGCAACTAGAAAATTGGGCTTGTCATATAATGCATCCCCCCGTATTATAGTTTTTCAAAAGCCTTATGATGAAATGGTGCCACCAGTACATATTTAGGGCTCTTTTGGCTTTAGTTATCATCAGTTCTGCAATGTAATACATCCTCCGTTAAAGTTTCTTTTAAGACATTAAGATTACATTCTATCTGTGCATATTTTTGTCTAAATCAAAGGGGATGCATTATTTAACAGCTATAATCGGAAGTTTATGTGACAAAAAAACAAAACCTAGTGAGGTGCATGCTGTTCTTGGCAGACATACAAAACTCGTACATAACCGGTCCTGGTAAGGGGATTTTACGTAGGCCTATGTTCATATTTATCAGATGAGAACCAGGAGTTGACAGATGACACATTACTTCCACTTCAGTAAAATACAATTTATAATCAGGATTTAACTAGATGTGGAATCTTCCCGTACTATAAATCTACTATATACATTTCCAGTCAGAGTGGGTTATATGCACTAAATGTTGGCCTGTCTTTGCGTTATAGATGATAATTTTTAAGTTATTACTCATGTATTAGCCAATGTGTTTTCAGTAAATAACGATCCAGCCATGTAGTTATTTTCTTAAAAAACAAAAGCTATTAGTGCTGGCACGCTAATGGCTGTAGAGAAATTTGAGTGAAAATTTCATCTTTAATTAACTTCGCAATGCCCTTTCCCTGGTTAAGCACTAACGTAAGTCCTCTTCACGTCAAGAGCTGGTATTGGGTGCTTGAAAATTTGATAGACTTTTGTGAAGTGAATACACATAGGCACAGACATTTCCACAATTCCACAATGTATCTGCATAATTCCAAGACAAAATTAACTCCAATGGCAACTTTTAGACACAGAATAACAGCCTGCTCCCTGATGAATTCAGGTATATCTATGATGTATGAAACAGGATCAATTCCTAACCCCAGAACAGAGAGTATGATATTTAGATCGAGAAATGACCTTTTCAACCTCATCTAAAATGAACAATACATTTTCATTAAAACCCTGTACCCTGGAAAGCAGAGTACTGTTGGACTTGCAGTACTCACTGAATACTAAAGGCTTCCGTGTGGCATTGAAATTTGGTCAGTTGGCATGACGTCATTATTTATTATGCAACCAACAGTAAGTATGATCGCAGTGTGTTTTCTTTTTTTTAAAAAAAAAAATATATATACATACTACATATTAAACAAATGGCTAAATCACCCAATGTCATATTGTATGCTTCATTTCACGTTGGTAAAACGTTGGAGGCAAAATGCAACATACGATTACAAACGATGAAAGTATCTTCTGTACTAAGAATTAATCCCACAACCCTGTACTATACAAGCAGCTTGAAGATGAATGGGTATAGGCATTAATCTTCACAAATTGGAGCACAATTCATTAACATATGATTGTTTTACAAAAAAAACACACACACTTGCTAAGTAACACTTGTTAAATTCAGCATTATTCATTGATTTTTTTTTTTATCAGGTGTAACCTGGATTACACAGATAATCAATAGACAAAGAAAGTACAGTTACAAAATCCACATCTCCTTTGTACAAACAGTCCTTAGAAATCATCAAACAGGTCATCTGCCTCAGGATCAACCCGGGCTTTGGCTGCAACATTTTCTTCTTCCCGAATGAGAAGAGGATCCTGTTTTCTCTCCTTCCTAGAAACAGTGAACAAACCACAGACAAAGAGAGAAAGTGGATGTTTCAGAATGAAAGCAGAAGGGTGTGAAGTTCAAGCACGCATTGTGATGAGGGAATACAGTACACTGCACTTTAAAATTAAGTTTGCATTCTCCTCTGCCATCCTGGGTTGTTCTCTGCCTTACGCCTCTAGCCTCCGGGACATGCTCCGGAACCCCCGCCACCCTGAATGGGTTAAGAGGTTTCACAAAATGGATGGATGGATGGATGGATGGTCATTCTCGGCTCCACTGCAGTGTGTTCTAGAAATGTGTTTGCTTCATTCCTGCCCCTTACCAAGGTTAAAGCACAGCAGATACTCACAAGGTTCACAGCAGGCCAATATAACGGAACCAGAAGACAGAGATGCCAAAACACTTTAATGGTACATTGTGCACATGGCCACGATACCCAGGTTTCTGGTCCGTGTTCCGGGAGCACATGGCCACGATACCCGGGTTTCTGCTCCGTGTTCCGGGAGCACATGGCCACGATACCAAGGTTTCTGCTCCGTGTTCCGGGAGCACATGGCCAGGTTTCTGCTCCGTGTTCCGGGAGCAAATGGCCACGATACCCGGGTTTCTGCTCCGTGTTCCGGGAGCACATGGCCACGATACCCGGGTTTCTGCTCCGTGTTCCGGGAGCACATGGCCACGATACCCGGGTTTCTGCTCCGTGTTCCGGGAGCACATGGCCACGATACCCAGGTTTCTGCTCCGTGTTCCGGGAGCACATGGCCACGATACCCAGGTTTCTGGTCCAGTGTTCCAGGAGCCGATTTATAGCAACTAAAGGGTTTCCCCCCTTTTTTCGAATTTCAATTACTTTAATTAAAAAAAAAGAAAATAAGAAGGGTTCAAACCTTAAGCTTATCACCAGTGCAATATTTACAGCTGAGGATGAAACACTAGTGCACTTTTTATATTTGTATCTTATTGTATTATATTGTGTTATTGATGTTATGCGCTTACTTTTTTGTATTTGTATAAATGTGTAGCATCACAGAGGGCCCATGGGAAAAGGTATTTCAATGCACTGTGTACTCGTACATGGATATATTGACAATGAAGAACTCTGGGGTCTTGGAATTATGGAACTTTAGGATCTTAACCCTCATTTACATGTATACATTCCAACTGGGAACCATAGTGATTAACTACTTCAGCTGAATATTAACATGACAGCCAACTATATTTCAAGTAACCTCAACCAGACTGGGTACAAGAATAAGAAAGCATATTTATTGCTTAGTTTGCCCATAAAATCTGAAATCATGTATCTTATTGCCTGCAAAGGAAGGCCTTACATTCTACTAAATATTTTTATTGAGGGGCAGCAGATGTATGAGGCAATACGTACAATATCCTGCTATTATACGCTGCCTTAGAACACACTATGTTTACAAGTGACTAGCTAAATGCCATGTACAGATGTAATTCAGGGCAGACACACTCAGCAGCATCAGTGCTGATATGCAAGTTCATTTACACCCATGTATGAGCATTGCTCCAGATCCTAATGAATTCATACACAGCCTGAATGGGAAATATGTCTGAACAATTTGATGATCCTTATTTGGTTGCAGGATTTGTTTCTGGCTAACAGGCCAAAATACAATCATCTCATTCGGCTACAGGCGTCTGCAGCTAAATGATTCCAGGCTAACTCTTAAATGTTGAATCAGTTCCATCTGCAAAGATGGTGATTCGGGGGTAACTCTATCATTTGCGGACATTAGAGAGAATTCTTCCAAACCTTTTCAGCAGTGATATGACTCTGCTTTAAAAGAACATAGTTGCTTTATTGACTGACCGTGGATTAAATCAGCAGCATTGAGGAAGAAGAGGTCAGCACCAGTATTTTTATTACATGATTTTAAAAACCCCATGCATGCTTCTAGTATTTCAAGAGTTAATAACTTTCAAATGTGCACAGGTTTAAGAGAAGACGTTTCTCAAGGTTTATAGGTTCATACATGTGTGGTAAATGCATGAATACAAATGAGGGACCTCATTTGTCCCCATAGTGACCTCTGGTTCTTTGAGAATGAAGGGGTCAAGGACCAGGTGCCTTGTGAAGTGGTAAAACCTGACCAGGAGGTGTATTAATCAACAATCCATTATTAACCTAATCAACATTACGGGACACATGTCAATGTGACCCTTCAAAGGACTTCAAAAGGGACATTCACATTCCAAAAACAGTTGGAAAATGTCAAACTGTTAAAACGAGCACATGGCTAGTATTAGAGGATACAAATCCATACCTACACAAGTCCCACTATGTAGTGCAAATGATATATTGTTTAACAACCTCTTCAATGTACAGTTCAGTGGCCGTTACGAAAACTACAAATAGGAGGTTCCGAAGTTTAATGATGGAAGTGATGGAACTTTCCTTTTTGGTGATAAATGGTTCCTAGGATCTACACCATGACCAGCAGTTTGTTCCTATAATTACTTTTCTGTGGAAGCAGCTGACAAGATTCTTCTTCTTTATTTTAATTTGCATTCGAGATATAGTAATTCTGGACATCATGAGAGGAGATGAAGTTTATAGTATGTAGGTAAACCTTTCATACACTCCCCAAAAGGTTTTTCTGTAAACCAAATAATGTATCTTAGGAAGCACTTTTAGCTCAACTGCTCACCATTAACCGATTATGGAAATAAAATGCTCAACCATTATATATTTTAACTGGAAAATACTGAAGGATCTTGAAGTACTATCTTTAAGTCAACATGTCAAATACACAATTCACATCCATGCAGCTATAATGGTTTTGCTTACAGAACCACACAGAACGTAAATACACGCAAACATAGCCTGTGTTTATTCAGTGGGACATATTTATACGCACTCAAAATTCAAAAACATGCTGTACTTGAACTAGAAAAATAAAGATTGCAAAGAGTCTGTGCTATTTTCCTACACATATAATGGTTGAGCATTTTATTTCCATAACCGGTAGATGCTGCAGACTCTCAAGCGAGAGATACAGCAAAGGCAGAAGCTGTTCTGTTTAGAAGGCAAGACCCCGCCCCTGGCTCATCTCGCTCTGACACCGGAGAGGAACATGCAGGGATTAGATACAGTCACTAAAAAGGCAAACAAACTCCACTAGCAGCTTTTCTACCACTTTAATTTGAGTTGCATCACATATATAGCAGTAATGGGGCAGTATGATGGCTCTCACCTTCTGGTTTTGGGGCTCGAATTCTGCCTCGGCTTTCTGCGTAAGTAAGGTGCTTGTGCCCGTGTCGATTGGGCTTCCTCCCACAGCTCAAAGCCATGCAGTTCGGGTTAACTGGCATCTCTAAATTGCCCATAGAGTATGTATGCGCTTATGTGCTCCACAATTCACCAACATCTCCTCCAGGGTGTGCCCCACCCTTATGCCCTAGGCTCCAGTACCCCCTGCAACCATTACCGGGATAGGCTGCTGGAATATCAATGGATTTTAACATTATATATCCTGAAAATCTGCAAAGCAAAAAGAGAAACAGATTGAAAAGATTCAATATCCACATACACGATAAAGAAACTACTACTGTTGACACAGAGTCAGTGATTGCAGGTATGGGGGAGATGGTCTACTCTTCAACAGAAGCAGTCTGCATAGACACACAGAGTGGGCTGTTATGTTGATGACTGATGGTGGCTGAACGAGCCCAAGGGCTGCCTTGTCTATCTCACTATGACAGCAATTCACTGGCTGCTGTCCCAAGATGCACTGGGGAGACACGGAAGACAACAACAGCCTATATGGCCCCAATCAGACAGATTATTCCCTATCAAATGTTTCCATGCACATTCTTTCTAGATGGTTTTGCAAAATAAATGTTGTTAAATATGTATAATCTTTTACAAATATACTTAAGCACATTATTTCAGAAGTACAGCAAACTACAATTGTAATATAAAAACTGGATTTTCCCCCAATATTTCCAGATAATCTTCCATAATTTTTAGTACATACCATTTTGTCAAACTGCGATCTGATTTACGAACAAGAACAGAAAATGAAAAATTATATAAATGATATTTCCAAACAGGAACGCTTGACCATTTTTGTTGTGTCAGCTAGTGATTCACGATCCTTCCCTAAACAGTTTGACACCTCAACTTCTTTTTCAATCAATAAAAAAAAGAATGACTAAAAATCATGTGGTGTTTTAGAAGCAAAGTCAGTACTGTTTGTCATATCACTAATCAACTGAACAAACCTAAGCTGGAAAGATGAATGCAAGACTGCCCATTGTGCTTCGAATTTCTTTCGGCCTGAGGGAGAAATGATAAATGCATCTGTTTTCTACACACAATTAGAGCAATAATTTTGGAATATTTTTTTCTTCATCAATGTGAGTTTTGGTTTTGAAGGCATCACGAGCATGTAAAATGCTAGATTTTCTCCTCTCCACATCAGATGGATCGCAGAGCACATTTTATTCGTTTGTTAAACGTAGAAATGTGACTGGGATGGGAACATTCTAGTAAGGCAGCCCAGCATTTAACGCTTTGCTTCCAAATCGTCTGAGCCAAAGTCAATCAGACAGTTTGGCTCATAGCAGTGATTCTGCAGCCAAGATGGACTCGTCATTAGTGGAGAAAATTAAAGGCTTGACGTCTGCAAGACTGTGAAACCTGGGACGGCTCTGCATCATTATTTGTTGTGCTGGCAGCGTAAAGTCTGCTTTAGAGCGAAAATCGACTAAATTCACCTCCACTGCAATGGTCCTATGAACAAAGCTATCACAGTTGCTACTGTTACCATCACCTGCATCACCTTCTATCACTAAAATAATGTTATTTTATACAGATCAGTCAAGAATTAATTATACCACTAGGAATTTAATTGTAATAATACTTCAGGGTAGTGGAGCAAAAGCACTCTTAGGACTTGAACCAGTAACTTTCATACTTTACAAGTGGCTGCACCAGTGGATACCAAATAATGCCCACTAGAGTCAAACCTGAGGCGGACTGCGAAGCTTTATGCTGAAGTATGTATACCTTGGCTAAGCACATGAAGGTAATAGATAAATCAGAGAAGCTGAGGCAGCCTGACAGGAGAGTATGTGTGAAAACTAGAGAAAAAGCACAATTAGATAACGGAATTCTGACAGGAAACAGTGATTTTGCTTGATTTTACTGCACCATGCCAATGCTAAGCTAACATGCTCGCTAAGCGTTCAGACAGTAGTCTGCATAGTAGGTAATATAAAATAAAAAAGCATTACTCTGAGACATGCCACAACCACTTCAGTGATGACTATCCTACAAAATCATAGAGAAACAAAAGTGAATTTGATTGCTGAATACAATCATTCTGTTATCACCACCCACAGAACCACATATAGCACCTCTATATGTTTCATGGAACTTCGGTAGAGATTCAGAGTGCATGAAAACATGAGCAACTGAAATGGTGGGAGGTGTTTTAGGTTATGATGCAAAAACAAAAAAAAATGGCTGCGATGTAGTTGATGCAAGTGCCAGTATCTAATAAGAGGAGAAATGAAGTGTATTTTATGCCGTTTGCCATATACTCTTCCTGTGGCAGGACCAACAAAGCAGAACAACCTGTGTTTGTGAGATTTTGTTATTTGTTTTTGACTGGAGGACTTTTTAGGAAAGAATTGCTGCATCTGCTCCCCATACATGAGAGTACGACTGTTGGGATAGTTTTTAATGAACCGAGCCAGGTCCACTAAAATTATGTCATGGACATGGTTAAAGTTATGCCTGTTGTCAATAATGTTGCTCTGTCCGATAATAAATTATGCATGTACAATAATAATAATAATAATAATAATAATAATAATAATAATAATAATAGAGTAATCAAATCAAATGCAGTTGACACACTGGGGGTTTGCTTTGCATTTTTGCTGGAATTTGGCTCACCGGGAAGATAAGGGAGACCCCAATTTATAGGACAGAGGAGATGGAAATTTGCCAGATTTTTCAAACAAGCGCAGGTTCCTTGCTAATCTGATGGATGTTACTAAGACAGGTACATGCCAAAGTGATAAAACCAAATTCTCTAATTAGACGATGTTCAACAGTGGAACGCCACAGGAAACTGGTTAAAACCACCAGCTATTGAGATACTGTGCATGTTAGTCCTGATGGATAATAATCTGTTCCCTGGTGCTTGAATAACAAATAAAATAGCGGATTAAACAGAGGCTTCCAGGATGGTAAATTAGGTTTGGGGGGAGGGGGAGGACCCCAAAGTAGAGGCTGCTATTTATCTGCAGGTCATAATCTAATCTAATGGTCAATACTATCAATACAAAACATGAAATATAACAGTAAGGGACAATCAATAGGAATGAAATAACTGATGCTATGTGGGGAGGAAGATAACATAAGACAAGATGTAACCTGCTATGGTTAGATCTCAAAATATGTTCTCCATTCACTAATGTGACTCTGAAATTGCTTTAGGGTACGCACATGTTTTTAAGCTGATTTTGGCTGATTACGCTACACTAAGCTGATTTTGGAAATGCGAAATAAATAAATAAAACATTACTGCATACTCCAAAAGAAGCAATTACAGATGAACATAAAGGATTTATAGAATGGCTATTTATGCTTTTTTATCTCGAGGTTTTTGGGCTCATCTGGCATCAATAAGTCCTTCCTCTACAAAACCATTTAAAAAGCTCTTCAAAAAGGTAGGTGCGTTTCGGCCTGTCACTGGTTTCACAAGTTCTCGATGGGGGGGGGTTTTCGTTTTCATTTCACGTGGTCCGTGTGGGTATAAATGTCCAATTAAGGCCAATATTCCTCAGCTTGTAATTCAGAAAAAGTGCTTTGTTGCTTTGCAGGGACTGAAGGGGAAAATGCTCCCAGGGCTTTGAAACAGAAACAGCATCACCTGTTCCACATTAGCCACACCGCCCCCCCACCCCGGCTTCATTCAGGCACTGTCAGTTTGATGCCCGCAGTTTTCAGAACTGCACCTTGACCCTTTGAAAGCTTGCCTTCTTATCGATTAATTTTGCGCTGGAAAAGGCCAAAGCTAGACCACCCCCTCGTCTATCACCGCTCACTGTATGACGTCTCTCGTGTGAAAAGTGAGCAGGCTGCTGCATGGCAGACCTGGAAAGGGGTGAGGTGAATGACACATGGAGAAGACCTCGGCACATGCTGAACGGTGGATCGGGGTCCCCCAAGAGTGTGCTAATGTTTGTTAGCGAGCTACATCTCCATTGTGGATGTAGCACACAAGAGCAGCAAACTGTAATACTATCCTGTTAGAAGTAACAACACATAGCACAAATTTAGCAGTGTTAGCAGCGGGTAAAAGATGCTGCATTACATTTAGCAGATGCTTTCATCCAAAGCAACATACAATTGAGAAAGCAAGGTCAGACAGTCCTTAGAGTAATTGGGGTTAAGGGGTTTGCTCAAGGGCCCAACGGTGAAATCACTCTGCTTACGGGATTTGAACCGGAGACCTTCTGATCAAAGGAACTGGAGATCTAACCCACAGAACCGCACACCTCCCTCCTGTGACGAACAGTTTTTCAGATGGACATCAGACAAGGCATATATACCCTGGTTTAAGTCCGTAAAACAAGGGAATCTGGAAGCTCATGTGAACTAGCGATCAAATACCACCCGCACATTTAGCGATGAATGTCAGTAAGCAATTGAATCTGGGACATTTGAGGCTCATGACCACTTAGCAACCTTGTCCTACATCATTGAGTTCCCCAGTAACCTTAGTCACGTTTCTTGAACTGCGGGAGCCTCCTAACTAACTCCGGAGCCCACCTGCCAGGTTTCACACTAGTAAGTGTTAAAAGACGATAATTCCACAGCAAGACCTATTCTTAATTCTGAAAGCGTAACTGAAGACATGTATCAGTGCTAATACAATGCTTACTTAATGGGTTGTAGTTCTTTCAAAAATAAAACAAGGCAGAGTCATTTATCAAAATTTGGCAACATTTCCTATTCTGTTAGTCTGCAGGGAATCAAATACCTGTACATAATATAGGTCCTACCGCATCCACCTTGTTCTGACTCTGCACTCCACAGTGACACATTGGATATTATCCTGCACCTATGTGGTGACACCTCTAATTGTCATGAAGGTTCTTTTCTGGGCTGAGAAGTCCCAGGTCATGACCACAGCCCTTACGGACATGTCAGCATGTGGGCTAAGCATACCCCTGACCTCTGTGTGTTATAACAACAAACAAATGGCTGTCCCATATATCCCTGCTGCAGTTCCTCATGCTCGGAAAAAATTAACGTTTAGCAAAATAAAAAATACACTGCATCAAAATTTTTTTAAGTATGCTAAATAAAGTAAAATTACTAGATGGGTCATTTTGACTTACTGTAGAGCTCTGTATTCAGGACACCTTAACCTGTACTCGCAAAATAACTTAACATTTACCATAATTATTGACAGTAATGCACTGTGTAAAACTGCTTAACGCTACCTAAAAAAAAGTAAATATAGTGTGACATACGCAGAGTATTATTCAGCACGATATGACATGTATGGTATGTGTCCACATAGTCGGTCCTGCTACAACATGTGATATCACACCGCGAATCTGTACTAATGCAACTGATATATTAGTATCTAAGTCCAATACAACACGGAATCGCATTTGTATTTGCGCCATTTTCAGATGGAGAGAAAAGCACTACATGAACTACAACGCAAAATGGTCTTAGTGAGAAACACTAATACATGCAAAAACAGTTATCCAAGTGAACGATAGTGATGTCCGATCCCTGAACAAATCGTTCTTTTGAACCGGTTCTTATCAGTGAACGTCATATAAAAACATTAACCTTTTTTTAATTTACTTATATTTGCTTTTTGTAGACTCTTGGTAGCCGAGTTGCCTTCATTGCCCCTCCGTATACCGAAATCCATCATATTTGTGCTGTATGATGGACAGCTGAAACTCACTAATCCTGACTCTCGGCAATCGACAAGTTAGCGAGTTCAGCACATTTGGTTGGAGCATCCATCCATCCACCCATCCATACTGCTTAATCCATCTGGGTCACGGAGAAGCTGGAGCCAATCCCAGCATCTACAGGCGAGAGGCGGGGTCCACCCTGGGCAAATCACCAGTCCACCACAGGGCCTTGGTTACAGTCACTAGGTAATTCTCCTGAGACTTATAAGACCCATAGGAGATGTTTATAATATAGTTAATTAACATATTATTATTATTTCTTATTTTAAATGCAAATAATTGCATTACACACCACTAGCAACAAAGATTTTACTATTTAATTAATTTCACTCAGCTTAAGTTATTAAGTTTTGGTGTTGCATTCACCTAACCCTATTTTTCCCATTGGATATTTGCATTTTCGAATACGATTTTTGTGAATCTAAGGTTTTTTAGGAACACATTACTTACATGACTGTATGTATGCAGATGTCTCCAGATGCATGGACACATATGCTAGCTGGCAGAGAATGCCTCGTATTGGTTTATAATGTATTGTAGGGGAAAGCGCACTTATGACTTGATTTGTATTTGTATGGTCTTTCTTCTTCGCCATCTGGAAGCTATTTAGGGGCAGTACAGTTACAGAAATACAGGGGAGGTGAGGTCTGCATTCTCAGTGATACTGACAAAGTGAGACGCACTGCTGCTTGCTGTATTTTACTGAGTCAGTACAATCACATCTGTGTCAGGAGCACTGCTTCAAGTTCTTCAGCAATATCCAAAAAAAAAAAAAAAAAAAATTAGGAGGACTCCCAACAGGCTTGGCCAGACACATTTTTTAGTCATTTCCCTCAGATTACAATACTTTCCATGACTTTTCTGCTTGGGACAGTGACTAAGAAAACAGTTATCCTCAGAGAGTGAGTTTTTTTTTTTTAGTTCTTCAGCAGCTGCATGTGACCAGCCTGCCAAATTCACAAAAGATAAGATTCATGTAACATAGGTAGGAGAAGTACATATCAGAAAGGGTCACTCACCATGCACTCAGGCCTCTGTGTGTGTGTCTA
>JAODLC010000123.1:27817731-27837805 GCA_026781145.1 Hippopotamyrus pictus | reverse complement strand
CCTACACCACTGCATGTTCTCTGCTGACCTATACCACTGCATGTTCTCTGTTGGCCTATACCACTGCATGTTCTCTGCTGGCCTACACCACTGCATGTTCTCTGTTGGCCTACACCACTGCATGTTCTCTGTTGGCCTACACCACTGCATGTTCTCTGCTGACCTATACCACTGCATGTTCTCTGTTGGCCTATACCACTGCATGTTCTCTGTTGGCCTACACCACTGCATGTTCCCTAAATGCTCAGAGTGTTGCACTCTTTCTGCTGATTTGAATTGTCTTATCAGATTCTTGCTTTGTCTGGAGGACGTTGTGTAGCTTCTGCCCCAGCACTGCTTACCCTTGTACCTGGACATTCACTGGAAGCTCAGCCTAGCTGTACCCTAGTCAAATTTTACAAATACAGCAGTATGCTTGTAATGTGCCATTTACCTCAATTGTACATCACGTAAAACAAAAGCGCCTGCTAAATAAAGTAAATGTAAATGATATTTTAAGTAAAATGGTTCCTTTGCTGAGATTCAGGGACTATATTAAACAAATTTCCAACTCATTCATTTATTAACCAACTAACCAAAGATCCAACTTTTAAGTTGCCCTTTATAATAACCAGTTGAGGAGGGATGAAGACTACACATGTCTGTTGACTAGTCTACTGGAAGTAAACAAACACAGGTTAAAAACAGCCCTAATTAAGGCTTACACTGATGCTTGGATGTTTTATGCTTCTCTTACATGATGTCGGTACATTGTTTTCATTCTGGGGCACCAAGAATGTCTTTCTGGGATTGTGTGACTCTTACAGTTCTTGTTCATGTCTACCAGAATATAATGTATACCATTATCCTGACAAAATGCTCAAATCTTTTCCATTTTTCATTGCAGAGAAAGTCACACACCCAAAAGCTTACTGTGCGTGGAAAGGAAGCGACATCATAGGTATGAAATGCTGCACCAGGGGATTTACCAGGTGGACTGGGAGTTGCTAAAATGAGCAGACCACAGCAAAGAAAAGATTGATTATAAAAGATTGGAAGTTCACCTCAAATAATGTTTTCCATATGTCAGAGACTCCATGAACTGACATAAAAAAGAAAAAATGAACAGACTAAACAGACCTCTCCACCTCAATAAAGTACACACCCAAGAAAACATTTTAAAAAGTATGACCACTTAGCATGGGAAAATGGCAAGCCGAGATGAATGGGAGGTATAACCGTGAACTTAAACGGGGCAGATGACGTGTATAGCACAACCGCAGTTAGTCACTGCACTCTAACAAACTGTAACAAAGACCTAATAAAAGTCTTCAATGCGGAGATATATGTTTTGGGATTGTTTGCAATGTAACAGGTTTGTTTTTAACTCTGGGTTGTTTTGACAGACTAATAATGTTCAACGCACCGTCGACACTAATGTTAGCTGCCTTCGGTGATGATGTAAAATTCAGAGAGACGTGTCTTGTACAAGAACACATCAAACAGCCTATATATGTTAGGTGGAAGAACGCACAACCGACAGCTTGTGACATGCTCCTTTTAAGTTTTAATGTATTATAATTTAATTTCAAAATCTGAAAAACGATTATCTGAATCTTAGATTGTAGATATAGATGTAAATGTTTTAATAATTGAAATAATTTATTAATATGTGATCAGTCGTACCTTTTCCTTTCTTGTCTCTCGTCAGATACCTTCTTGAGTTCTACCTGGGGATTCTGCAGATGCCGATGTCGACGTTTGCGACAAGGTGCAACATCAATAATGTCAGTCAGGCTGTCATCAAAGGAGCTGCGGCCAGGTTTTCCTGCAGCTGGACAACACACAGGGAGAAAGCAGGAGGCAGGAATGTAATCGCCGTGGTTAGGTCACTCATTTCGCCTGTTCCGTTTACTACATAACCAACAAGTCTGCTTTCACACAGGGCTACATAGAGCAATTAGAACAGTCAGCTCAATTCCAGTAGAATGGATGCGACGATTTTAGTTGCATTCTAGCTCAAATACAATCTGTTTAATTAGAAACGGACATGGTCATTTTAGGATTTGACAGTGTGCCCTTCAGGAAAGTCGGCTTGAGATACTCAGCCTCTTTAATGAGCTGTCAGTTTGTACAAGAGGACAGTTTATCTGTTGTTAAATTGGCTGCACTGAAACTAAGGCAATTAGACACCCTATTACTGGTGGGCTACTACAACTAGAATCCAAATCTACTCAAAGCATATTTATTAGGATTCATGTGGAAGAACAGCTAATATATGTAAAGAAATACTGTAACTTTATATTCTTCAGTCTCTATAGTAGACTGCAGACACAGGGTTGAATTTTATTGACATATGTGAGCGACTTAACCTCCATCTTCTCATGATCTTGATGCCTCCACTCCACCCAAACAGTAACATCTTCCCCAAACCTTGCAAGTAACCTGACTGGGTTATTCTGGGAGAAGTGGCTACGGAAATAATACAACTGAATTAAATTACAGTAGCATCTTTAATGATCAAGTGCTGAAAAAAAATGGCACGTTCCGTACATTATGGAACTGTCTCGCTGCTTCAATATCACAGGAGAATAAAAGCGTAAATCAATAACCAGCCTATTTCAAAAGATTCTGATCCAACAGCTCGTTTATTTTTCCAAGATCTTTAATTCATGCATGCATTTTATAATTTGTTTAGTTCTATCAAACATGAAAGCCAGCCCACCTCTGGTTTTATCCTGTGGGACGACACTGAACTGAGAACAGTCGATCTGCCATCTGACACTCTGGAATACATGACTTCATTTTCATACCCTGCTCTCACCCAAGTCCTTTCAACAGCTTGCAATTACTCTTTTTGTAATAAACTCTTAAATCCTGCTGCCATAAACATTTTCTGCTTTAATTAAGCGGTATCACAGGCTACATAATGGCTCCTGTTACACACCCAGTGTTACTCAGAGTTGCCTGTTTTTTAAATCTCAGACCAGGAAGAAGCACAAGATGCTGTTATGGGTGGCGGCTTTCAGATAGAACATTTACTTTATTTTTTCCACGCATGACATCGGTTATTCCTTACACAGGGGGGCTGGGAGAAAGTGAGATGGAGTTTTAGTCTATTGAGAAATTTTGCATCACTCACTGGTAACCAGGCCTGTTCTTTTGTATCCTGAGGCTTCACGAACCAACTGGCACTGAGACTAACCAACAAAAGAAGAGATGAAAAAGCTACAGCAGACAGGGTATATCGTTCAGACAGGGCATATCGTCCTACAGTATACTGCAGGACAGAAAACTACAACACAGTAATGATCTAAACACTATTATTAATATTATTACAACATAACCCTATGAATATGGATTTTTTTTTATGACAGTGGCCTGTTAAATATA
This sequence comes from Hippopotamyrus pictus, assembly GCA_026781145.1. Taxonomy (NCBI): domain Eukaryota; kingdom Metazoa; phylum Chordata; class Actinopteri; order Osteoglossiformes; family Mormyridae; genus Hippopotamyrus; species Hippopotamyrus pictus. Next base: position 27,834,433 of record JAODLC010000123.1, on the reverse strand, counting down.
TAATTCAAATCAAATATGTACTTAAAAAACTTAATTTTTTTAAAGAATGTTTACAATGTTTTTGGATCAAACAGGAAAAAAAGAACATACAGTACAAGTGGCAACGTTGCCACCTGGGTTGCCAAAAATGACAGCCCACAGAAGTGTGACGCAAATACAACATCATTAAGACCCTCGACATAATGTATCAATGAACAACGGCGATAATTACATCATGCTAAGTCATTAAACAGCCACCATCTTGCAATTTCAGCCTCGCGGGTCACATGTCAGTGATTTTGTAGGACCTAGTCTTTGTTTATGAGAAATGAATGTTACTTTGGCTCCATTAAAATATTCCAAAAAAAAAATGCAACATCAAAGACGCAGCATGTCAGAATTAATGTCATCCAGAGCAAATGGGCAGAAATGCCACAGCAGTGCAGGCATCTGTAGTGAGTCCAATCGCCTGATTCTTTTTTTCAAAGTTGTTCCTATGTCCTACTGGGGCAGCTGCAGGCAGTTTACCAATGAAAAACAGTTTATGGAGTTATGTGATAATATATTTGTGTTCTCATTAAGGCAATCACGTATACTTTGTAAAGTAACAAGCTGATAATGTTTTGGCCTGAGAAACCCTCTTTGCGATTTGCCTGAAAATGGCACATGTTCAGCGATCAATAAAGCTTTCATTAAATCCACAGATGGCTGGACGGCTGGCTACCGTGGACAACATCAGCGAGACGCCTCCTGAAGTCCTGCCCATTGAGAAGGTCCCTTTTATACACGGCAGTGTATCCCCAAGCAGGGCTGTGTACAGCCTCACTGTGCCTTAACAAGGCAGTGCTGGGAGTAAGCTACTTCATGCTCCCCTGCTAGTCCAGCCCCCACTGCCCACACACGTACATGTCTTCCAACCCTGACCCACCCCCCCGGCTCTGCACCAATACTACAACACTCAGGGGACTCTGAGTCATTGTCAAGGTTTTGAAACTACATATGAAACAGTGAGCATTTCCCTCTTGGTGGCAATCAATCACAGTGAGTTTCTGGAAGGATCGGAGCTCTTTTTCCAAGACTTCCAGTCCTGGAGGGCTAATTTAGTGCCACGTGTATTTACCTTAAAAAATGCAGTCTGAGGACTCTGTAAGATATTTTCTTTCAGCTTTTGGCTGACAGTTTGATTCAGATGGAGTTTGCTGGAGGAGTTGTGTTGAAGGTCAAAATCCATGGTAACGCAAAATCATACTCCAGTGGAAAATGGCACAAAATCATGTTGCACTAACCACGTACTCAAAACAGGGCCATTTCAGATATTACACATCACGTAATCTGAAATTCAGATTCAATATTGTGCTAACAAGCCTTGCGATGGACTTGTATGCCATAGAGGATGTGCTCCAGTCATGGAAGATGGGTGGATGGATGAATGGATGGATGCTAACATTATATGCAGCAAAATAAGCGATGCAGCAGTTATGAGAAAATGATCAGATAACTTGTTACATCCCATAAACACCATCAACAGTGCCCTCATTTAGGTACCTCATTTGATCCTCTACTTATAAAAACATTCTGAAAACAACAAAGTAAGGAAAAAAAAAGTAACAAAGGATATTAAGGATTAATTCTGAGTTATACGAGTTAAAAGACAGACGTAGACAATTTTCATCAAACCGAATCCTCACAAACAATCAGATTTTCATGGGGATATTTGTTATTAGGATAGAGAAAGTACAGAGAACTGCTTATTAGACATGTGACAGTAATGAGAAAGCGATAATCAGCTTGTGTTCAGGCAAGTCCTGTGCTGCTGACTTAACAGTGAAGAAAGGGGGAAATTGAGCAACATAAAATGGCCTGAAATTGCACCAGTACCATACTCTCGTTTCCTTTTGCCATGACGTCAGCACTGACTCAAGACAACATCTGGGAGGTTTCCACACTGCAGCCCGGTGCTGCTTTGGGCCAATATTTCTTTGGGGGGAAACAGTATCCAAGAAATTAATTATCATATGATCGGTGTGGAGTTGATGTCATTCCTGATGACTTGCGTCTACATATTCTAAGCTCACTGGACGCAAGCGAGGGGAACACCCAAAGTCAAAAATAACCACAGCATGACTGAAGACAGACAGAGAGAGAGAGAGGCCACCTTTGTTAATGCAGCGTGTATATAGTTACTCACTGAGCTGCACGTGGGCCTGTATCAGGTGACCCCTCATCTTTAGGTATACAGGCACTTCTCGACTGATGCAAGTAATCCGTTCCACAAACCATGACATAAGTCAAATTTTACATCAATCAGATTTACTTTCTCATACCCTTCAAGACCTGTTCTAGAAAAAAAAAAACATATAAGCCAGAGATTTACTAGTATATGTACTAAAGAACAAGCATTAAATAAATAAAAAGATAAAGCATACCTTTTCTTACAGGCCATTTTGCATTAATGCTTCCTTAAACCCTGATCGTCTCAGATATTGTTTGCGCAAATCCATATGTACTGAAGTCAAGTTGGGAACTGCGTGTACTGAATGAAGGTATGATGGCAGGTACCTTTGGCTCAGAAGGTCTACGCTAGCCATGCTCAGATTCCTCTTCTAAGACCTCCAGCCCAAACCGAGAGCTAAACAAGTCAACTGTTCGCGTGCTTGGCTACAGCGACACCCCGCATAGATCTGTAGGCTACAGCGACAGCCCGCATAGATCTGTAGGCTACAGCGGCAGCCCGCATAGATCTGTAGGCTACAGCGGCAGCCCGCATAGATCTGTAGGCCACAGCGACAGCCCGCATAGATCTGTAGGCCACAGCGACAGCCCGCATAGATCTGTAGGCCACAGTGACAGCCCGCATAGATCTGTAGGCCACAGTGACACCCCGCATAGATCTGTAGGGTACAGTGACACCCCGCATAGATCGGTAGGCTACAGTGACACCCCGCATAGATCTGTAAGCTACAGTGACACCCCACATAGATCTGTAAGCTACAGTGACACCCCGCATACATCTGTAGGCTACAGTGACAGCCCGCATAGATCTGTAGGCTACAGTGACACCCCGCATAGATCGGTAGGCTACAGTGACACCCCACATAGATCTGTAAGCTACAGTGACACCCCGCAGATCTGTAGGCTACAGTGACAGCCCGCATACATCTGTAGGCTACAGTGACAGCCCGCATAGATCTGTAGGCTACAGTGACAGCCCCCATAGATCTGTAGGCTGCCAGGATCAAGTTTGAGAACCAGTGGTCCTCACTGAGCTTCTCACCTGGGTTTTGGTTTCTGAGCTATTTACTTCTGATTCATGTTGAATTATATGCAGATGATGTTTTCCATTGCCTTTAATTAGTAGAAGATTCTTGGCTATATAATTATATGAACAATGTACCAGTGTCAGTAGAAACAACTATTTTAATATTGCCAAATAGGTGAAAAGTATGTGTTCTGGAAAATATTATATCCTGTGGTATCAGTCAAATAGAAAAGACAAACCGCTAAGCAAACAGCTACAAACCCCAACCCTAGTATGAGTTTTAACCCTTAGTGATCCTTCACAATTTACAAGGTTATTCACAATGGTCCATTATTATGGGATGCCCATAATTTAAAAACCTAATTTAGACCAACCCTAAATCAACCGTTTAGCATCCTCCGCATTGTTAAAAAACCTTACAATGGACGCACACCAGAACCCCCTACAATGCTAATTGTAAACTCAATTATGGATCCCAATAGTTTGCACGGGAATACAAAACCCTCTCGCTTTTTCAAAGAGACGTGAATAAGAGGCTTGAATCATGGCCTCAGAGTGCCCACAGTTGACTGCTGTTTGCAATTTTGTTGAGCAATAGGAGAATGGTTCATACGGGAATGATTAATGCACGCTTGTCTCTCTTGTGGTGTACCCCCATACATGTAGATATAGATTTGTTTTTTTTTTTTTATTGGTATTTATTTCAGCATCTGGGGGTAATTATCTGGGGGAAAGACAAAGGGCCCTTATCTTACCATCCAAGGGGTGCTCCGGCGCTGGAGGTGAGGGGGTGCTCCCAGAATGCTCTTCATCTGTGCTGCCCTCGTAGGTGTCGCCCACTCTGGACAGACTCCCAGCAGTGTCTGTAGGGGCCCTGCCCTTTGCCAGATCAGCCTCCCTCCTAGCAAATCAGACAGAATACTAGGTAAAAAGACCTACTCATTATTATTATTATTAGCAGTAGTAGTAGTAATAGTAGTAGTTATTTGCTGTCGTTCTTGTTGCTACTTTTACAGTTGTTTGGCAAGGGCTTAATCCACAAGTTACACAATTTACATGGTATACCCCCTTTTTGTTGCTGACCTCCACAGTCATTTATAAATGGGATTATAGAAATTTAAACTGCTCTGTATTCACGTCAGCAGATTTCACAACAAAACTATGCTCCCTTACACCAAAACTGAACTTAATTTCATGAAAATATTACCTCCTGCTCTGATGATGCTTTCAGTAGCTTTAAAAAGACAACAGAGGTAGTGTAAAACCCGCTGGGATCACGACCCCGGGGGAGGGATTTACGTGCCTTAACAATCCACAGAGTTATGTTGGGGCTGAAACTCCTGATAGGGCCTCCTTTGTTAAACAGGTCAGCGGGGAGGGGGCAGGCAAACGACGGTCCAAAAAACACCCCCGACGAAAGGGCCCAAGAAGAAGCAGAGTATCCCGCTTGGACCAAAGGGGCGGAACATTCGATTGAAACTTCTCCTTGGCACAGTTGAGTGAGGGCATGTGGGAATATGCCAACAGAGTATACATGTACTGTGTGGACTTGGAAAATGTGCAAATGACCATGTACCTCAGGACTTACTGTTGGGGCCTGAAAGAATATGAGGTAACAGGGCCACTACCATGCGGTACATGATCACAGAATGAACGCAAGAGTTGTGTCTGCCCTCTTGGCACAAACTCAAACCCGTTTAGAATGGGTTTTGGCCTCTTGTAAGGGGGCATCTTCTCTATACTCCTGTTTGCGATCTTCATACTGGTAGGATACCAAGGCATGAAGCAGCAAAGCTGAGCATCTCCAAGTCTGTGGTCTGAGTACTCCCTCAGAAAAGCCCTTTTCTGGGTGGGTGTGTGTGTGTGATACATTCTTGGGGTATATGCTCCACACCCAGTTTTTCACAGTTTTCCTCCAGGTACTCCAGTTTCCTCCTACAGTCCACATAAAGGCATTTAGGTAAATCGCTCAACTCTCCGTAGTGTATGAGTTTACACACACATATGTATGTCACCAACGATGATTTACCGCCTCACCTGTACTGAATAAGCAGTTAACAAATGGATAGATATTCCAACTGTATATTAATATATAACTAATCAATACACACTTTCATCAGTTACATCTCATCTGAAGGAACACAAGTTATCACAAACACAGATATACAATTCAAGCAAAGCACTTAGTAACCTATAACTAGGTTACAAAACAAGAGGGTGCAAGAAATTACACAGACATTCTGTTACGAAATTTCTAAGAATATCACTAGATCAGCACATGCGTGATTGGATGTCACCAAACTAGCATAGAGAATGGCACTCTTCTCCTAACCTGTTAATAATCTCATAATATCCATCCATCCATCCATCCATCCATCAAAATGACTTATCCAGTAGAGGACAAAGCCTGAAAGCAGAGTTTTCAAAGTAGGGGACACTCTGGATGGGATGCAAGTACATTGCATCACACACTATAAGCAATTTAGAAACAACTAATTCGCCAGAGAAAACAGCCAAAAGTCTGACACACAGGCACAGAAGTAGTAATCATTGTAGTGCTACTCCTGAGTGACTGTGTTGCTCCATCCCATAATTTCTTAAATGGAACTTCTATATTTCATACTTAACCAGAGTAAGGACATTCAGATTGAGGAAAACACTATTTACGAATGATAAGTCTTTTTCATTATTCAGCACGCTTGAGAAACAATCACAAAATGTATTCTATAAAGAAATAAACACTTTTGAATTCAGTGAGCCAGAGTATCTGGTACGATGGCAGTCAAAGGTTTCCCATAGTTACTAATTACACATCATTCTTCACTGCACTCTGAACAACTTGAAATGCGCTAAATTTATGGGAACGATTTACTTTAAGCTTTGCCCAGCATTTCTACTGGATTGAAGTCTAAACTCTGATTCAACAGTTACAAAACAAAGACATTTTGTCTTAAACCATTCTTTGGTAAATTTGCTGAAATAAATTATTGTCATGCTATAGTACCTATTTTTGGTACAACTTTGAGTCAGAGGCTGAGTGTCTGACATTTTCCCCCAAAATATTTTGGTGTGACTCATGAATCCATGGTAGAAAGTATAAATACCTGGTTTCCTTAATGGTGTGTGATCTAGGTCACCCTAGACACACCCATCACCACACCATGCTGGAATCATGCACTTTCCGTGGTAGGCAGTCATAGATTTTCTCAAAAAATAGTGCTTTTGTGGTGGGCAAAAATTCATTTAAAAATTTGCATACAGATGGTCTTCTGCATTTACATCTAATGAATTTAGCAAAGACTTTTTGTCCAAAGTGATATACAAGGGAAGCGAACAATGCATCACAAGCACGCCGCTGCCAGGCAGCTAAATGTGGGTTTTGCTTAATACAAAAAAGAAGCGCTGTTGTTTCGGAGAACAAACGTTTCTTCAGGCTGTCTTCCCATAAGGGTCACTTCGATTCATCCGCTGCCATATTGTTGATGTCTGAAGATGGACATTAGCAGTCTACAGATGGCTGCATGATCCTGCGATTCTGCTAAACGGCACTCACGTTTTTTTTTGTGTTGCTTTGCGGTGCTCATGTTGCTGTTTGGGAACAATATCTACATCTAGACGGCGCACCATAAGCTCGAACTTTCTTTGTAGACTATTTCTGTTATAAGTTACTGATGAATATAAAACATTCATCAATCTCTCCTGACTGAAAAGAACATGCCCTTCTGAGATCCTGAAGTCTCATTGCCATGCAGTTATTTTTTAACATGTATTGATTATTCATTTTTCTACACATATTGCTGGTGGGTTTTGCTCTGGGATAGTAAGGACTGGTTTTGAATAGAGCACTTCATAGTAATGAGACATATAGTGAACTACAGTGTGGGGGGGGGGGGGTGTCTCCGAAGTGTTCATGTCACACAATATATCAGTATATACTGCATTTGATGTAGCTGTAATTTTCCGATATATATTCCAGGTATATATCCCATGGTGCTACCTCAGCCCATTCTTTTCCAGCTCCTCCTGCAAGTTCTTAATGTTCTCCTTTTGGCTTCTGATCTTCGCCTTCTTCTCATTAAGCACTAAGACGAAGCGAGTGTAGAGCTCTCGTTCCAGGACCTCTTTGCCCTGGACATACCTCTCTAACCTGCAAAATAAAACAAGGCAGTGATGTGAACCAAGATGGCGGAGAGTGTCGAAACTGATTGAAGAGTATTTTTAATTACAAAACAATCTACTGGGAACCCATACAATTAAATAACACTTCTTGAAATTTTAAATAAAACAAAAGCACTGAAACTGTATTATACGCATAGTTTTTACAAACTAGTGGGGATGGAGTCCCACTGGCCGTTACTGGTGATGGAGGTCTTCCACCTCCCTATCAGGGGGGCTGGACAGTTGCCTACTCGGAGGTGATGTGCTCCTGTTCCTGCCTCAGTCGCTGATTTTCTTCCTGCAGCTGCTTGTTTCTGGCCTGAAGCTCAGTGCTTCTCTCCAGACCATGGCTGATGAGGTCCTTGATTACGTCCACGGGATCTGGGATGGGCTGCAGTTCCACAACTCCAAGCTTAAACTTGAAGGAGAAAAAAAGGGAAAAACAAATCAGAATAAGCTCTACTTCATTCTCATATTCACACACAAAATCGTCCTGTGTGGCAGCGTGGACCAGCTTCCCAGAATCACAGTGATATACTGAGAACTTTGACATACTGCTATTTGAATATGCTAATACATCAGGCATGATGCTTACGCATTTGTAAATGACATTAACATGCTAAGCTAACATCCTGACTTGAAGTCTATACATCATAGCTGCAGATCACCCAGACTTTAAGTGAATACACAGTTAGTGCCCATAGAACATATCATATACAGATGCTCCTCGGCTTATGATGGGGTAACGTTCCTAAACTGAAAGTATCGTATGTCGAATATGAATATGATATAAATCAAACAGGATAAAAAAAAAAAAAACGTTTGATATATTATTAAACACTGTATGAGTCGTTTACGTTCACGAATTTACGCTCGCAGACAGATTTGGGAAGTGCGGCTATGTGGATACTACCATCGTACGGTGTTAGTAGAATGTATCGTACGACATATAGCTAGCCCGGAAAGAGATCAAAATTCAAAGCCTGACGACTGCTAAATGTGCATCGCCATTACACCTTCGTAACATCAAAATATCCTAAGCTGAACCATTGTAAAGCAAGGAGCATCTGTATTGGCCAATGCCACAGGGCAACGACAAAGTATTTGCCTCCTTGCTCATTCCCTCCATTTTGTTGAATCATAACACTTAACTGTTTCTTATCTTCAAATACTTCATCACGGCCCTGTATACACATTCTTTATTTAGACCATATCATGTCAGTTTGTGCACTGTAAAAGTGAGTAAGGCTTCCCCGGAGATAAGAATGGGTCAGTAGTATTAACCACAAGGTGACTGACTGGTCCTTAGGCTGCTCTCATACCTTTAACCCAAAATGGTTGACCTCTAATCAGCTAAGAGCTAGGAAAGTCACTCTTACATAAGTGCTTCCCAGCCCTTCAGACCCAATGGACAGACTTTGCCCAAGAAAATGGCCTTCTTCACAGATCAACAGTCATATATAGTGCGCATCCATATACACACACAGGTTTGTAATTATATCTTTGTGGGGACTCTCCATTAATTTCTATGGGGAGAAAACTCTAATTACAACATAACACCATAACCTCTACCCAGCCCTAACCTTAACCATAAGTAACCAAACAATATATGTGACATTAGATCGGATTCAAGCCCCCTGCACAGGAGATGTGAGACAAAAGTGAATTTTGACATAGTAACATATTGTTAACATTGGACTCAAAACTCTAAATTGCCACATGTTGGTTGATCTGCAGCACATCTGTTTATTCATTTATCTATTTTGTTAAGTTTTAAAAAATTTTTATTACATCCTGAACACATCCTGGTTTATGCATGCAGTTTCTACCAATGCATTGGCTCTTCCGCAGTGAATAATTGCTCATACAGCAGTACCCTTGAGATAAACACATGTTATCTTCCAAGCACTTCCGAAAATGGATGGATATTAAGGCCAAGCTTCCCAGAGCACTGATCCCGAGTGTGTGTGTGTGTGTGGGGGGGGGGTGGAGGGGAGGTGGATTGCGTGTCCTCTATATGCTGGGTTTTCTCCAGGTACTGCGGTTTCCTGCAGTCCAAAGACAGTTAAGCAAACTACGAATATCTACATTGCCAATAGTGCATAAGGGTGCTTTACCACTGAATGCAATTAAAGATTGGGCCTCCATTTGTCCACATATCCATTATTATTTATTATCCATTATTAAAAAAAATTTTTCCCACCCCCCTTGAAGGTCAAGTTAATTTTATTTTCTATATAGCGCCAGATCACAACAGAAGTCATTTAAGGTCACCTTTCCTATAGAACAGGTCTATACATTGTCCTTTTATTAAACTTGCGTTATTTATGTTATTTACACAACAGCATGTCATTTTTCTCTCTACACAGTCGTGCGTTTCCAATTCTCCTCTGCTCACTGTATCGTGCATGGTGGAGTTGCAGCCCGATGCACGCGCACAGACACGTGCGTGCACACACAGGTAAGCACACTTCCACCAGCGGACAGAGAGCGCACGTCAGAAAATATGTCACGTCAACCACACGGCCGGTCAGCAGCGTAAACTGAGAGAGGGACTTCTCAACCATGAACAGGGTAATAAATACGTTTCACAGTGGGATTTCTGCTTTAAACTATCACTATTTTAAGCTATCAGCTATCACTTTTAAAGCCTAACAGTTAATGTATTTGCAGGTCAAGACAAACATCCGCAATAGGCTGCAAGGAGACCATCTAGCAGCCTGCATGCGGATCTCAATAAATGGACCAGACGCTTCTGACTTCCCATATCAAGAGGCTCTAGAAATGTTCTTCCAGAAGCCCAGAAAGATACACTGCAGTGACAAAAGCTGCACACTTTGTGGATAGTTGTCATAAAAAAGAAATGTTCTGATGTTTAGTTCAGTTGTTATGTTGACTGCTGTTATTAAAAGAAACGCATGAACACCATAAATCCTGTCGGTGTCCATCTGCCCCCCCCAGGGGAAACACTGAACATACTAACATACTGCATGTGAAAACACAACTCATATAGCACATGTACAATGTTGGCCTGTGGGTCAGGAAGACAAAGCCGGACAAGAGCAGAGGCTAAGGCAGGGATATGTCCACATCACTGCATGGAGCAGAGGCTAAGGCAGGGGTATGTCCACATCACTGCATGGAGCAGAGGCTAAGGCAGGGGTATGTCCACATCACTGCATGCTCCTCAGGTTGGGGGATGATTAAGGTTCCCATTTACACTCTGTTTAGTACTATATAATGGAGACCCAAAATTTAATTTCAAATTCTATTTCAGTTATTTTATCTCTTTGTGAGGCTTGCGTAAAACATCAAATCCATGGGACATGGGCCCTTAATTAGCAAGCGGGGGTCGATCCTCCTGCGTTCTGCTGGCTTGTTTTTGTGAGCGGCAGGTGGGGACTCTTCTAAGAAAAACTTGGCCCAGATGTGCTACAGACCTGCCAAGCCCTGAGAGACAGCCATCCCTTAAAATACTGAGCCAGACTTCTGGGATATGATTTAATTCAGCCAACTTTGACTGGAACTCCTGTTCATGATGCAATTCTAAACATGGCCATTCGCCAATGAAGAGAAACGTTAAATTAACACTTAACACTAATTATTGCATTTACTAATGTATTTTTCACTTTGCATTTGCCAAAAAGAAAATCCTGATTTAAATTTGTTTGTATGTACTAAATTTATCAAAAATGCAAATATTACCCACTGAGAGTAAGCTGCAATTTGATGCTTACTAATCAACTGGTTAGAGATAATTAATATAATAATACATTCTACAAGCATAGGGAAAAGCATTTTCTAAATTAATGCAAACTTTAAATACATGAATGGTATTGCACTATAGCCCAAAATGGAGTAAAACAAAAAAAAACTGCTTGTTGCTATGTGGTAAAACAATAATTTGACAAGGCTGTACAATAGACACATTGTTTCTAGCTGGTCTGGAAAGCAGACTCTGATATTTCCACAATCAATCACCTTGCCTGTGATGTGTTCAGTTGATCTGGGGGAGACGAGGAAACAGCCTAATGCCCCTGTGACGTTTCCCAGTATAATGTGGTAGGGCTGTTTTCTGATGGATACGGGCCTCGCATTGTATGCTGCACATTAGGCCACAGAGGAGATCAGCACACGATGACAGACTCCAGCTGAAAGCCCTCTCACCACTTACAGGCACCAACTGCTTCACTCCACTTACGTTATTTAGCAGACACTTTTGTCCAAACCGACATATAACTGAGGCAAATGGCACATTAACATATGGCTGTCGAGGAGTCGCCAAGGCGTAAGTGCAGTTGGGCTGAGCTTCTAGCGATTCTCCGTTAGAGGTTGTAGAACATCTTTCAAACAAAGCAAGAATCCCATAAGACAACTTTTCAAATAAGCAGACAAAGGGCAGCACTAAGAGCATTCGGCGAATCAACATGGTGCAGGTTAGTAGAGGTGTTTCTTAAATGGAAGGAAGGAATTCTTATGTACACTGAACAGGATTTAACATTTTAACTTAAAGCTCAATGCTTTATGTGGTCATTAAAATACAGAAATGACACAAAAAAAAATCGATCTGCCTTGTAGTCCCCGTTTTTACAGTGTGGAGTCTATCTCGGAAATTCTCTCGGAAAGTAGAGCAGAAGCCCATCATGGAAAACATGCCAATTCAACACAGGGAATGCTCTCATATTCACAAACATTAATATTAACACCTCCCACATCAACCCAGACCCCAGGGAGATTCACAGACGCAAAGACAGTCAAATGCAGAATCCTAGCTTGGGCACATGACAGTGCTTAATGCTAAACTTGCAAACCCAGCTAACCTAAATCATTACCTAATCAGTATCGTTCATGTGAGGGTCTTTGTTTAGCTCCTGACTTAAAAGCAAAGCGTAAAAATTTGATCTCCTTTACAAGACCTGCAGTCCAGAGCGCCGGCTGCATATGGGAGCAAGGCCCTAAAACAAAGCCCCACAGGAAGGAGATCCTGGGAGAGCTCAGCCTGCTCTGATACAGCCAGAGCAAGGCAGCATTCAGTGGTAATGGGATCCCCTCTGAGTGTTCACTAATCCCCCCCACCCCATATGGAAATGCCCCGGAGAAGGTTTACAGAACATTAATGAGTGGGCCCCCTGGATGGAAGTCACGTTTTGACACTGGAGACCTCCTACAGCACATGCTCCATCACCTAGCCCTTCATATCCTTGACAATTTAATCTGAACAATACCAGGATAAGTAGTACTTGGTCCACACAGAAGAATAGAATTTAGAGATTTTGATACTGAGTGCGGTTTTTCCTTTCTCCCAAGAAGACAGTGTTTTCACACTGCTGTTGAAATCTGGGTTGGAGTTGCTTATTAGAAACAACAAAAATATTATTGATTCCTCAGCATTTCATACACACTAATACAACAATGATCTTTGAGCATTACCTAAAATGCTGTTATTTATCTGTAAATACCCTATAAGATTTGAATCACACAACATTATGGGCATTTTTTTCCACATAATTTAGTTAGTTTTCCTGCTTGCTGGGCTGCAGAAATTAATTCAAAACATCACAATTCAGCATTTATATGTAAAGATATTTATATGGAAAGATACAATGTATTTTGAAATTCCACTTTTCACCATGCAAATGATACATTACCTATAATATAATTTAAGACTATTACATGACAATGACTCTTTCACCTTGAAGTGCTCCTAGAATTTCATGACTTTGAGCAGTTGTGTTTTTGAGGAGCATTCTTTAGAGCCCATATTTTCAGAGTAGGATTATTAACCCTCTAAGTAAAATAAACAAACAGACATACAAAGACACTATAAAACTAAATGAGGAGATTAATTTTTCCTGATGAGCTTGTGAGTGTGAGAAGGCCATTTGAGAGCCACGGTGTGTCTGCCACGGAGACACGGTCTCCATTCATCGGCCTGGTATTTCCCACACAGCAGAGTAGGTCAGAGGGACAACCGAGAACTTGCTTCTGCATGTTGGCTTCAATTATCGGCTCTGCTGTGGAGACCTTGTAATTTTCAACTTCAAAAGAAATATAAAACAGCAGGGAAACCTGAAAATGTACCTTGGCTTCCTGGTAGGAAGGCCGTGCTAGGCAGCGTATATCACATGACCTCTATTCCTGAGTGTCTCTCATAGTTATACAGTTATAGTCAATGCTGCCTCAATTAACGCAAAAATACGCATCGCAGGCATGATCTGATGAATTTGTACTGAAACTGAAATCCATTTCCTTCCCAAAGACTTGACTAAAATAGATATGTTGTTTTTCATAGTTGCAAAATTTAGATACTGGGAGATTCAGTTTTCATGTTAGTTACAACACTGCAAAATATATTATTCGAGCTCTCACGAAGCCTGAATGTGTACTTCTGTGCCAGCTCAGGAAGCCTATTGTGGGGCTGATGTGGAATCATAATAAATAAATAATGCTAAAGGAAAAGAATGAAGGAAAAGGGCAACTCTGCTGCACTGCAGGATTTTCCAATGAGCAGCATGATCTGGAAGCGATTAGACATCGTAAAGACAAGAAGACAATAAAGTAAAAATGAGAAGTAATGAAAAAAAACACATTTAAAACAATGATATATAGACAACATTATCACTTAAGGTAAATAATCAGGACCAATGCTAATCTACTTTTTTTTTTTTTTTACTATACTGTATGTAAAAAAGTACAAAACAAAAACCAAGTAACATGCCAAAATACTTCCTACAATACACTAAATGTATGTTTACATTAAACAATTAATTCGTTTTATAGCATGAGAGAGGCCAGATATTGATTTACTAGTATAGACTGACTGACACACAAAGGATTTTCATTGCATTTCTGCAAAATGTCCTTAGAGTCTTAATGTAATGCAATAAATGACTTCCGATTTCCTCCACAAAACAGATGAAAAGCAGTAACGCAGAAACGGTTTGGCACTCCTAGATTCTTAATAAAAGCTGATGAAAACTGTCAAAGAAGACAATGGAGACGTCCTTAAAACATTTTGCATGCTTTTGAAGATTTTCTTAAATGTATTTCCTTTACATCTGTCCCCACAAAGTGTACCCTCATGCACAATTTTCTGGGGTTACAGCTGCAGGTAATGAGTCGGTGGCCTCCTAAATCTTTGCAGTGTCATGGAGGGGTCAAGCCCCTGTCGCCATAAAGCCCAGCTTTATAAAGCCCGGCTTTAAACTATTTTTTGCTGGCTTGAACAGGCTGGCAAGCAAAAACTCCTACTTCATTCATAGATCTGCTTATTTCAAAATGATGCTCTTTTCAAAGACCAGCACTCCTCTCCTATACCATAACATGGCCCTGCATGTGCAGCTGTCAGAACTCTGAAGTCCATGCATATAAGCCATGTATAACGCCTTCTTAAGCACATCGTTAGCTACTTCTGCAAAGGAACAACACTCATGCACTCTATGAGACTCTTATCTTGTAGGAACTTCCCTTTGTGTCTCACTTTAATGCAATTAATTATCCCTTAGGCCAAACTAATTACAATTCTGAAATGAGATTACAGCTAGCCGTCCGTATCGGTGGGTTCCGCATCCGCAAAAAGAAAAAAAAAAACACTCCAGAAAGTTCAAAAAAGCCGTGTGATAAGCGCTACCCTGAATTCAGTGATTTTCTCCTTTTATAATCATATTCTCTGTGATGTTTGCATCTGTACTGAACACATACCCACTTTTTATCCCCTCTACAATACAGCATAATAGGTATTTACATAGCATTTACATTGTATTCGATATCACAGGTAATCTACAACTGACAGAGTGTATGGGGGGACGTGCACTGGACATATGCAGAACTGCAGATACTACGCCACATTATATAAGGGCCGTGGGAAGCTGTGCATTTCGGTATCTGTGGGGGTCCTGGAACCAATCTTCCGTGGATACCGCTGCTTTTCAGCGGCTGTGCGTTTTATTTTCATTCTTACTGTGAACATTTCATGTTGGTAGAAATGGCTACACCACACGTGCCATCATCAGGAGAAGAGGACTGAAGACAGATGGAAGGACAGCCCCCACCACACACACATCCACACACAAACACACACACACACACACACACACACTCACTCAGTTAAGCACCATTTAAAAGGCTAACCATTCTTGCCATTACCTCTGTGTCTATACCCCATCTCTAGTGCCCCATAAGACTATAAACATCAGAGGGTAACCAGCTGATCAGTGTGCTTTTCTCTATAAAAATCTACTGTAAATAATAGGTAATGAAAAATACCTAAAAATTAGGCTTAAAAAATGATAAAAGGTATCAGGATTCAAACTAAAATGTACTACACCTTTAAAACACACAGCTCAATGCCTGGTAAGGGTTCAATTTGCAAATTAATAGCAGAATTTGTTAGTTACTCAGCATCTGTTTTACCCAAACGCTAATCACCAGCAAGTGCCATAAAACGACTATAGGTTTAGAGAATCACTGTGTTTAGAAATCACTGAGGAGTGCCTATTTATATTATGAGACACTGTTTATGTAGTCCAGCAGGACTCTGGCAAAATGTAGAATGTCATAAAGAGGTCTGTGCCATTGTGTATCGCAGAAACGGGTAAATGCAACATTTGTTGAAGCCGCACTATATTTCAACACCTCTTCAAACCATGAAAAAACAACCTATATAGCACTACTCCTGGTCATACAGACTATCATACCACATATATGTTGCTGCAGGTATATGTTAAGCAAACATTGACTCATCACATCCGCTACTGCTGCAGGGCAGAAGGTACACGTCACAAATTTAGATAAATAAAATTAAACATTTTTGACTCCTGTCAGCTCTAATCTTCACAGATGAGAGATAACTAAAGTTTCCTCCCCCCTTCCTCAAAAACCTTAAATGTCAATAAAAAGAGGACTTCAGCAAGCAAATGATTACAGAGAGCAGAACTGTTTATTTCAGCCTGTCTCTATTACTTAAAGCAGTAGAGTATATTAAAACAGAGCGCACTCGAGAGAGGCTGACGCCAAAGACACAGAACAAAGGGATGCATAGCTGTACAGCAGGGTAGAAACAGGGGAGACAGAAAAATAGGGCCATGGAGTCCATGCCAGCCTCCCCCCCGCTGGCTTTCGGGGTTGGTGGGACGGCAGAGTGCAGCTGCAGGACATTGCCAGAGACGCACGTCTCCGATGGCCTGAAAGCCCTTCTAATCACTGCGCACCCTGTGGGTCCCGCACTGTGTTCAATAGGAGCTAATGGGAACCGTACAGATCATGTAGATTGTGCCCCCCACAACGCACACACACCCCTGGGCAACC
>JAODLC010000123.1:27789735-27799828 GCA_026781145.1 Hippopotamyrus pictus | reverse complement strand
GCGGGGGCGTCTCACCGGCTGAGATCTCTTAGGTGGTGAATGAGCTGAGGAAATCCCACTAGAGAAAATGGCTGATTATCCAATGTAATCATCTCCATTATTTTCATAACTGTTTTATTAACTCTGGTGTTGGCAACTAGACCGAAGAAGTCTAAATATCAGCTGACAGTATCGGGCCAAGATTACACATCAGACTAATGCCGATATCTTGATTTTTAACAAAAATAAGCCGATACCCTTAGATTAACCAAAACGTGCATCTCTGCATAGGAGTGTGCAGTTTGCATGGTGACTCTTCTGCTGGACAGGTTTCTTTCACATACTCTAGTTCCCTCCTGCAGCCCAAAGACATGCAACTTTTTAAATGGTGTTTCTAAATTGCCCATAGTGTGTGACTGTGTGGGAGCCTTCATGCATGTCATGTGCCCTGTGGCTGACTGGCCTCCTATCTAGGCTGAACCTCCTGCAGTGAGTCACGCTGGCGTCTCTAATTTGCCCTTAGTGTGTGTGTGTGGACAGAGATGAATGAGATCCAGATCCTTTATGATGATGTGCTGGATAAACAGCGGGAAAATGGACGGAAACCATGGCAGGGAAACCTCTTGCTGGAGGTCAGGGTAAAGAAGCTGAAATTGAGTGTTGAAGACCAGGACGTCAACATCACCATTTATTTCATTAACAGACACCTTTATCCAAACTGATGTATAATTAGGATAGCAGGGTCAGCCAGCCTATGGAGCAACTGGGGTTAAGCGACTGGGATTAAGGGCCTTGCTGAAGGGCCCAACCATGAAATCAAGCTGCTGATCCTGGGATTTGAACTGGCAGCCTTCCGATCATGAGCACAGCATTCGAACCCACACGTCACCCTAACCCCCGGGACGCTGTACTTTGCGGGGTGACCCGGCCGCTCGGGAGGGACGTGCGGAGGGAAAGCCGACACCTCTCCTTCTCCGGTTAGAGATGGCTGCTTGACCGTTGTACCCGGAAGCCACAGATCACGATCGGTCTTTTTTTCGTAGCAGAGTGTAAACAGGGGAAAGGGCTGCATAGGGTCAGATGGGCGGCTTATGGGAGGTGAGAGTGAGAGGTGACAGGGGGCTGGGGGGCCGGGGGCAGCCTCTTGTTTACTTAGGTGCTGTGAAGACGGCCTGCAGGGAGACGGCCATGGGGGGCTTTCTGGGTGGCCCGTTTTGGTTTTTTTTTTTTGGCTGTTCCTCCCTCCCCAGGCACAATGAGAGCTACCCCTAACTCACCATTGTCATCTCCACACCAGCAAATTAAGGATAATATGCGTTTACTGGGCAGCTATATAAATAGTGTACAATTCAAGGAAAGGCCTGTCATAAGCACAGTGAGTTACCTCATTTGCTTGCGAGCTTAATGACCCACAATTAACCTAGTAAGACGGCTGCGTGCAACTTCTCTGCAGCCCCACTTGAAAGATGACTGAATTGCTTTGGCGCGAGTTCAGCGAGGTTTTACAGGACTTAAAGGCTTAAGACCTTTCATTTCTTTTATTCCAAACACAGGCAATCCAAACGCACCACATTTTGAGTGGAACCAGTAATGCAAACTTAGATGTAAACTTAATTAAGATGCGATCACAGAATAAACTTATTTATTCAAAGGTATGAAAGTGGCAGGGGTGGAGGTAGTTAAGGCACATCGTCATGTTAATTCCACCCAGTCATCCCCCATCTAACTACCCTACACAGGTACAGTGATCTCTGGCAGCACAAGGATTAAAATACAATGGCATGTCTCTGGACTGGAAGGGGAAAGTGGAGCACCTGGAGAAAGCCCAGCAACATGGATAACAAGCCAACTCCACACACACAGACATGCACAGACACACACAAACACACAAATCAAATCCTTCAACCCTGCAGGCGCGAGGCAACAGTGACACACAACGAGCCATGATGATGCCCCAAAATCAACATCATATATAATATAAATCACGTTCAAAACCTAAAATAAGAGATGTTATATACACTTATATACCTATATAAAAAACACAAAACTCAGCTGTGTGCAATAAGGTGTGCCACTAAAAATATGACACTTAAATTAGGGGAGTAATATGGGCTCTATCCAAGCTTCAAAATGGCACCAAGAAAGGAGACACACAGGTGTGCTTGCCTATTACGGACAATGCAGAATAGGGAAAAAAGGCTCTTTCAAGGATTTTTAGTTCCTAATACGCCAAGACACAGCTTATCAACCTGCACATGTGGCGGCCAGGTAAAGGATTCAATCACACATCCCACCGGCGCTAACACAGGGGCAGTGTCTGGCAGGCGAGGCTGGAGCCTAAAGCACATCAGCACCTCCTTCATATCGCTATAATCCACGATCACCTGCACTTATCTCTTATGAACCAAAGCATCACAGCCTTGATGGTGTGTCTAACATTCTGTCCTTCATGTC
Source organism: Hippopotamyrus pictus (assembly GCA_026781145.1). NCBI lineage: Eukaryota > Metazoa > Chordata > Actinopteri > Osteoglossiformes > Mormyridae > Hippopotamyrus > Hippopotamyrus pictus. The sequence continues at coordinate 27,797,395 of JAODLC010000123.1, read as the reverse complement.
AAGGGGGGGGGGGACTGGGGCTTCATCAAATACCTATGAAATGCTGATGGATAATGAACAGTTCCCCCGGGGTATCAATACAGTTATACCTTATTTAATACATAAATACATACATACACATATTGTGTATCGGGGGTTTATTTTAATAGACGACACTCTGAAGTAATTTGGTGCAATTTAATGAATTATTGCATTCATCTGTTCTCTTAGCAGCATGACAAAAAAAACTTTTTTTGTGCATAACACACACTGGAAATTAAATATTCCATGTCAGTACGCTGTGCAAAAAGCCGAAGGCTTCCCAAGGTCTCAGGAAAGGTATTCACCAGGCGTCCATACTGGGCCCCATAAATATCAGCCAGATTAGGCAGATTCTGAAAGGCAGCAGGAAGGGCTGGGCGTGCGCTCTGCAGACCCTGCTGACCGGGGCACTCAGGCCATGGTGCTGCCAGGCAGCTCACAGCAGCCTGTGCTGAGAGACAATTCAGACCTTTAGAATGGGAAGAGTTCAGAGCTTCTCAAATTTACTGCACATATTAAGGACAGCATGTGTCATATGGAGAGTTGAAGTAAGCGAGTTAAAAGTTAAAGTGATGCTAAAACATACTACACTCTAGGGGGTTGGTTAAGCTATTACAACAAATAAGATGTCTGTGGCAGTAAAGTACTACATTGAGCATTTAATCACCATCATATTAATTAGGTTAAAATGAAAAGCAGTGTCAAGGTGTGTCATTAGGCAACACTCGTGCCTCAGAGATGCCTTGGATTAAAAAAATAAATTAATTAAAATTTAACTAAAGAGAGAAAAAAAACACAAATGCACAAGTGACCTAGGAATGCAATACCACAGTACAGTCTAAATGAAATAACCAGATCTGGGATGAAGCCGTTCTGAGAACGGGCAGCCGTCCACAGGGACACATACAGATAAAAGGTAACATAAAAGTGTCATAGAACTTCCGTGAGTCAAATACAGCTACAGTAAGCTTTAAAGACCCTTCAGAATGAGCTGGCAGCTAAATTATCTATGAAATATGGCCAAGAGACTGGAGGCAAGGAAGCAAGGCATGTTTGCAGCCTTGGGGCTTAGTATCGCCAATCAGCCTCCGGAGCCAATTAAAATCAGGGTAGCAGGGGAATGATGGGAAATGAGGAGTAATATTGACTTTGGCAATGTGGTTTTCTTCCATGATTGTCGCAACACTCTTTGCATAGACTTTCATGAAAAGCTAACCAGCCTTTGTCTATTCAAGGGCACAATCTTTCCATTAATGGCAACAAGGGGGCTGTGGGGCTATTCTGCAGTCCATCAGTCAACGCCTGACCCCCCCCCCCACCCCGCCAATCCACACATCAAGAACAAGCACACAGAGGTTACTTACCGAGAAGTCTTTCAGCACTTTCTCGTAGGACAGGTGGACAGCCCCACCCTGAGCGCGGCTGGGGGACAGGTGGACAGCCCTACCCTGAGCGCGGCTGGGGGACAGGTGGAAGCTGTAGTCCCCTTTCTGGTCGCCTCCAACCAAGGCCAGGTGGAGGTCCTCCACATACTTCTCCCTCTGCATCTCCAGCTCTTGGGCCTCCTGGGTCACATCCTCTTCAGACACTGCGCACAAAGACACCAAGTTCACTTCCGGGCCTTATATCTTTCACCAGGATAGTTCAACAAATTTAATCCAAATCATAAGATCCTGTCAAAAAATGCAGTCGATTAATATTGGCATTGTACTGGCCAGACTAAAAGCTGTTTTGCTGGTCCGCCTGAGAGACACTTGAATTAGCAGAAAGACATACTCTAAAACAGATGCAAGGACTTGGACATGAGTGGAAGAGTCACTGTTAATCACGTCTGCAGCATCAGCTGTGCTTGATGCATCTCCTGAGCTTCACAGGTCAGGCACAGGCAGACACAGGAAGCGACAGCAATTCTGCAGCACAAGATCTCCCAATAAGCTGCCACAGCAGCAGACTGAGTACCAGTCAAAAGTTTAGACACACCTACCCAATTCCCTACATTTTAGAATTATTTTGAAGACAAAAAAACTATAAAAAATAACATACTGTATATGTAGCCCCAAATTATCAAAATATCCTCTGGGAGCCTTTTCCAGCTTTCCTGAAGGAGATCCTACATAAATGCTGAGCGTTCATTGGCCACTCTTCCTTCATTCTCTGGTCAAACTCCTCCAAAACCATTTGTACCAGTCAGGTAGCCAAGTCATGTGATGCAGCACTATCACTCCACCCTGTAGCTGGCTTGGCGTGTCCAAACTTTGGACTGGTACTGTACATCTTAATCCCACCCAAGGATGGACAGTATCTGGACTTCACAGGTGGATCATTGTGAGTGTGTGAACAGTCACTGGGAGGAGAAGGAGCCTTCGGGGTCTCACAGTCGTCCATCACATCGGGACAGCTGAAGCTGGCCTGTCAAATGTGCTCATAGAATGTGCATCCCGTCACGCTGCCTTAGCCTGGCGTCACAAATGACAGCCTTACACAGTACCAGAGAAGTGATGCGATGGGTATGGGCAATTCACCGGCATGGGCAATTCACCGGCATGGGCAATTCACCGGCATGGGCAATTCACCGGCATGGGATATTTCACTTGGACGGCTAGAAGAACACAGCTCCAGTTCCCAAACGTCTCCCCAAGGCACCCCAGCCATTCCGTGTATTTGTAAATTTCACAACCAGCTCAGTTACTTTAAAATTAATTATCTGGGTATACTGGATAGTAACTTCAAATACTGTGGCAATCTGAGGAGAAGATTTGAAATGGTAAGCTGACACACTGCTACAGGCATAAAAGCATAGTTTTAGACCAATATAAATATAATTTAAACATCATTTTCGGTGGGGGAATTTTGCACAGTACTGTATATCTGCAAAAGATAACCACTATACAAATAGGCAAGTAATATGAGCCCAGTATGGGGAAATACTGCTGCCATTCTAAACTTCATGCTAACAATTTAAGGGGGTAAAATTATAGGAAGAATTAAAACAGGACAAACTTTCCCAGGCTCCCTGAAAACTCCAGGCCTCTCCGCACGTACCTTCTCCGCTCCAGGCAAACGTGCCATCGCACAGAATGACCACAAATCCAGCGCCAAGGTCGTCCGCCCAGTCTAACCTCAGAAAAAAGGGGCGGTCGGGCTCGGAGGCTACGCTGATCTCACGTACGCTGGTACTCATCCCTGTTGGCCGAAGCGAGATCTGCAGAACATTAAAAAGTTACAGGACATCTAAAGTAATTTTACAGTGCATTGCACCATAACATGTCAAATCCAGCATAATAAATATGAATGCTTATCTACATTGGAACAGCAAATGACGAAGACAAAATAGAGTTGTGTCATCTGACTCAGAAGCGAAGCGATCCAAAGATACTGTATAAATTTAATACGGCCATAGAACTATGGAAATTTTCTTTTTAAATCATTTAGTGCAAACAATAGCATTGAAAGTAATGGAACAATGAATCAGACAATCTAGTAATTTCAGCATTGGCTAGTAAACATAAAAGCAGATTACACAACACAACTGGCAGAACAAGACCCCTGCTCTTAGCAAGACGTGCAGGAAACGTAACTGCTTACCGTAATCACTCCATCCAAGCAGGATGAGTAACACTACAATAATCATTAATACGACATTAATACCACATGATTATGTATTCCGGTAAGTTCTACTTGTGTGTGCATTATTATATACCTTGCGTATGCATTGGATGCGATTCAAGCCCCGGTCCTCAGAATTCCTGTTGGGTGAATAACTGCACAGCGTGAGGCAGGTAATGAGTTTTGCTTGCAAAGGAAGCTCACGGTCTCTTAAAATCACCAGGAAAGCTCTCTCGGTGTTTGCAGTGGCCCACCGCAGGAGAACCACCAGGGAGCTGGGCCACTACGGGGAGAACCACCAGGGAGCTGGGCCACTACGGGGAGAACCACCAGGCAGCTGGGCCACTACGGGAAGCAGGCTGCACCACCCCAGCAGCGATCTCACTTAGCGAAGAACTTTTCATTACTCAGGTAGAATTTTGGACTGCTAAGAGTTTCTAATAAAACATACCTTTATTGATCCCATTCACTCAATGATTTAAGATGGCCATTACGGGCATTGCATCTAGGTCCACCTTTTGATTGCAGTAACATTTAACAGCTTTATTCATTCACCCATCTTCCATAATCATGAAGCCAGCACAGGGCTGTGATGATGATAGGTGGCTCATTCCATTTTAATTCAACAAATGGCCTTCGCATCACCATATTTGATTTTCTAAATTTTGAAGAAATTTGGTGTGTGAATTACATGAACCTTCAAAAATCTCCTACCCACAGTACAGAAAAGGTATAGAAGCCCAGTTCTGCCAATGTAATGGACAAATAAGATACCAAAAGTCATTATAATGAGAAATGTTAGCAAAATAACGACTCTCAAAAAAGTTAAGAGTCATGTTGAAATAACTTATGTGGAAATGAGAAACTTTCTTGAAATGACTTAGCATGTCAAAATAATGACGGCACTGTAATGTAAAAACTTACACTTTTGTAATTGTGTTTAATAATTATTTGTTAAATCATCATAAAACTTCTAAAAACATTTATGGGATTAATTATGTTTTATGTTAAGCCACTAAACTTACCGCTATTATTTTAATAAAATGAGTATTGTTTCATGCGACTACATCATAATCAGTAAATGTGGAGAAAGATGTTGTGAAAGACTGAGTCAATTGTGTAAGTATGGAAAATTATACTGGTTTGATTCATTAAAGAAAAGCCACTTCATTTTACTTTCACAAGTCCTGCAATACAACTGCATATTTCAGAAGATCCAGACGACAAATCAAGGTCATGCCAGCACAATGTCAGCGCAGTCAAAACCAACCGTACATGCTCTGAAAGAAATTTAACCCTTAACCTCATAAAATACAGCAGCCATTCATTAGGAACTTGAACATCTGCACGACGTATGAAGACCACCCCCCCCCAGGACACACACTAATGACAGACGGACACCCACATTAAACAAGCGATCGGCTGCCAGCAGAAGGGGCGGGAAAAGGCGGCTGCTCTGTCCTTTAACGTGTCAAAGGGAGTCGCGAGAGATCAGCAGTGAGTCCCAGCTGTTTCCCAGCTATAACACAGGCCCGAGCAGTGCAGGGCATCTTAAGCTCACTGCTGCACAGACCTACCACCTGGATCGTGGAAAGACATCCACCACCTGTAACAGTCAGTTCAAAGAGTCTTTATGACAGCATTAACAGATACACAGAGAGCACTGACTTCAAGCAGAGAGGGCATCTCATATCGCCGTACCAGGTGATGCACAGACCAGGTGAGCAAGAAAAGCAGATGGCTCAGTTGTGCTGAGGAGTTTAAAGACACATTTTCGCAAAAAGAGTTAGATGACATTAGTAAGTGGATAGGTGTCTTTTACCATTAATCTGTACCTAATGGATGTATTGAAAAGGTGTTACAGGCCCCATCATCTCTGCTTGTTCTTGATCCAAGTAGCAAGACCAGCCCTCAGCCTCTGTCCATCACAAACCCCCGGCCTCTGAACAATGATGCTGGCACAACAATGAAAGGAAGGCAGGCGATCGGGTGCTTGGCTGTGGATCACTAGCAGAGCTGAGATCGCACACCCCCAACCCAACAACCCCACGACCACAGACACCATCCCAAACCTCAAGTCCGCCCACCTGGGCCACATACTCTTGTATCACTCTTGGGGGGGGCTGCCTGTCACTCCAGGAACAGCAGGTTCCTTATCACCTAGGACCCATCAGCAGGACCTCCCTTAACGACAGCACTGCCATCAATGGAATGATTATCCTCAGCCGTCTGCACGCCTCACCAGAGGCAGACCCACAGGGAAAGAGCCAATAAGTGTAGAGCCCGTCTCACTGGGCACATCTTGTCACCTTCTATAATGGGACGATGAAGTCAGAGCAGCGATAAGATGGTGGCCTTAAGGCAGACCACCCCCGTCACTGGCTCTGGCTCTGGCTCACACAGAAAACATCAAACCCATACAATGACTTCAACTCTCATCAAGGCAAGTTTCTTCATGCATCAGTTCTTAAAAGCCAAAGTCAAACCAAGGTGGGTGCACAATACTTGAATACGCAAAAAGCAACCTGTTAAAAAAAAATGAGGAGAGAGAGAGGAGATCTGGAAACAAAATCTAATAGTCAATGAATTATACTAGCTAAAGGCATTCCTTCCCTCAAAGACCACTGCGTAAAACATGCCTTTAATAGCGGGGCCATTGTGATGATAGATATCTGAAAATGATGGGATTTATAACGTGATTATTGCTGTGATTTTAGGGTTTCTCACATTTGACTCAGGCTTCCCTTTGCTGGTAATATGGCATATAAATAAGAGGTTAGCAGGCAAGGTAAAGTTTTTACATGCACATCTAGTTTAAACCGCAGGCGAGCGCTACCTCAGTGTGCCCCTGTAATTAGCAGCTTCTCTAATAATACATCTAGCTGCTGTTCTGTGGAAGTATAATACAGAGTGAAATTAACACATGTTCAGCATTTGTAAACTATGACAGACCGCGCAGAGAGAGAAAGCTAAACATCTGCTATCTGTTGAGATACATTACATTTAAAGAATCACTTGCATTTACATTGCTTAAACCTTTACGTTCCTTCTCAGTTAAAACACAGAGAAAATCATTAAAAAAAGAATGCTTCTTTGGTTAGCAGACGACTGGTAGAGAAATCCTTTTATTACATAATAACAGCTCAATGTAGCCTACAGGCAAGGCAGAGCAATAAAATGTATACCTGTATAACATCGGTAAGGCCTTTTCTGTCCGAGTATACAACTCAGTGTCTAGTCCAAGCACTTTCTACCCCAGACCTAGACTAGTACAGCTCTCAACTAGCAGGTCCACGTCCAGATGATTAAAAAAAACTTGGCAGATGTGATATTCATCCAGCCTAAACTGCCTTATGTCACATCTAGAGATGTAACTGTATATAAACTGTATATCATGATTATCCATCCATCCATTTTCCAAACCGCTTATCCTTCTGGGTCGCGGGGGGTCCGGAGCCTATCCCGTAAGCTACGGGCATGAGGCGGGGAACAACTCAGGATGGGGGGCCAGCCCATTGCAATATCATGATTATAGTGACCAAAATTATCAGTTATCAGTATTATCACAGTATTGTTAACATATGTTGAAAATGTTCAAAAATTGATACAAAAACCGAAATCATTTCACCAGGTTTTATGTTGAAAACATTAAAACAACATATAAAAACCATATCAAATGTGCATTAACATGTCACTGCCTTCCTCCAAAACAATACAAAACAAGCCCACACTGAATACTGTGCCTACACACCAGGGAGACTGTTGCTAACTTTGGTTGATGCTCGAGTATTCCATGTGTTTTTCCAGAAAGCGATAATCAACCACTGTTTTAATGATAATTTAAATTTGAAACCGTAATACTATGGATAGGCCCTTATCTCCATCAAAAGGCTCATCAAGACCTATGTCCATCACGTGAGAAGTGTCACTCCAGATGGGTCTCTTGCGTGGTTCCGCGGTGGTAGAATGAGCAGCGGAACCACATCCTGCCATCAGACTCCACCTGCAAGAAACCCCTTAAGACCCATATGTT
>JAODLC010000123.1:27773658-27789620 GCA_026781145.1 Hippopotamyrus pictus | reverse complement strand
CTTGACAGTATAAATGTTTGCAATGTGCGATTGACCTCCCTTGTATATCGCTTTGGACAAAAGCATCTGCTAAATATTGTAATTGTATACGTAAAACTTCCGAATGATGTTTCACGAAGACAAATTCATTTTATTCATTCACCTAAGAAAACAGTGACAGTACCTTTACTTACCAAAAAAATTGAAATAATTTTCATTTTATACCAAACACATCACAGAAAAGCAGCCCCATCTTCTAGTAAAGTTTGTCTGATATTTTTCTTGGCAGATAAACCGCTCTGCTGAATACATTTGGCTAGAGAAATACTGTGATTTCCTTCTGTTCATATGACACTCCGTTTGTCTACATCAATCACTCATACTGCTTCTCCGTCAAGCTTCTGTATAAAAACAAAGGCTGTCCAATTCCCCTTTGTTCACATAACCACATGGCACACCTCTCCCTCTCCCTCTCACACTGCTATGACAGCATGGATCATTGGCAAAAAAAAAGCCCATTTAAGCCATGATCCAAAAAAAAGAACTCTCTTTTCACATCTACCAGAGGAAGCCCACATAAATTCCACACACACAGCAAAGTGAGATTCAAACCCCCAATCCTGGAGTTGTGAGGCCACAATGGTACCAGGAGAGTCAATATGCTGCCGTAGAACCAAACCATCAAGGTTGTTTGAAGTTGAACTTTTCTAAACCAATACTCCCCAATTATTCTTCCCTGAGTGGACAAACTAAGGATTTTGCCTGATGGTGATGCTGTCTTACCTAAACGCACTGCTGCACGTGGCAAACATTTTACTCTCCCTATAAGGGACCCCTGGTGTACACTATATGACAAAAGAATAAAATTTAAAATAAAAACTGTTTTACTAACTAATGTTAAGCAAAGAATATAATCAGAATTCTTGGCAAAGTTCCACATCAATCTAACCATTCATGTGGTCTCTTGCAGCCACAGTCTTTTTCCAAATGCATTGCTCAAGATACCATGCCTCATATCTCTTCTGTTAAAGACAGTATAGCAATTCTTCAGGATGCAATAATTAGGCCAGAATTCAATATTTATAGTACAATACACAGTCTTGTGGTGGTATTGCATATTAATAGTAATAATATAGTAGTAATATCTGTATGCCAAACCTTATTGTTTGTGCAGTGATAAGCTCATATGTAAAGCCAGTAAATACAACTTTTTCACTACTGAGTGATATACTTTAAATTTATTTAAAGTAGCTTCTCTGTAACATAGGCTGATACAGTATTAGGACTGGGTTTCCGACTCTCACGCCTCTGGTATGACACTCATGCTTTCACACACTCACACAAGAATTTAGGGCAAATCTATATTATTCCATTGGAAACCTAAAATTAGCTATATCAAAAGCACTGGAGTAGTTTGCAAACCCAACAGACTGTTTACAAGGTAATAAAAGTGTTACATACGTGTAAATGCGTGTGTAGACTTGTCTCCAATTGAAAAGCTCACTCCAGCTAGCTGACCAGAGTTGGCAACCCTGTTACTATATACTATTAAGATGTTTGTGGATACAGGCCATCGTTGTCATGCCATACACTACTACAACGGCAGTACAAAGACGCTAAGCCGCACAGCAGGACTGGGGAAACTGTCCCAACTTAGGTATTAAGTGACGCACAGTTCAGTTTTTACCGCCATGCTTGGATTTTATAGGCAGCTGGATTTAAATTCTTGGTAGGAGTTAAATAAATACAAAACTATGTGCTTTTAGGAATACACTGCGTCCTAATGGTATGGAAACCACGCATTTGTGTTTTGTAAGTATTCTTGTGGCCGACTTAGTTTTATGTGTATAATTGCTGTTACATGTATACGAGGACTGCATTTAGTTCATTTCTAACTACGTTATATTTTAGTTCAAGTGGACGTATAGAGTGCGGTTTGCTAACGTGTTTTGTTATAAAACGCCACTAATATATTTATTCTGCAAACTAGTTGAACTTGGAAAACATACTAATATTGATAACTACATAAACAGACGGAGATGAACGTTAATAACTCGCTGTAAACAGGACTATGCTTACCAAAATAGATAGTTACCGAACTCGATGTGCTGAACACCGCTACTTGATTTTAAGAGAGTGTGGGAACCTATAAGGGCGTTAAACTTTACATGGGATAAACGAAAAGCTAAGCAGCCACCAGACCATGGGTTTAAATGGACAGGGAACCTACCTCAGCTATTCAGCTTCCGCGTTGTTCCAACAAGTACATAAAGACAAACGGACCGTCTGAGGAAAAAATGAACCAATCAAATGTCCACTACGAGATTGCGTAGTGTCCTATCAAATTCATCCGCAACCTAACCGAATGGTCCAATCACGCCCCCTCCGTAAGCTCATCCCATACGTCATTTCCTTTCTCGTAACGGAAGGGTGATGTGGCTATAAGAAAATTGTGAAAATGGTAAGTGAAAGGTGTTCATAACTCTCCATTAACTGACAGTAATGACCACGAGAATAACGCGTAACATTTGATTTGTAGCTTACTTTGTTAGCATTGCAGTAAAGTTTAAGATACTACCATAGTGATCAACTATAGCAGATGCAGTCACTTAGCTAATGTACAGTATACGCTGTGCTAAAATGCAACATACATCATGGTTCTTCTAAAGGACTGTCGTTCTACTTATCGTGTAATAAACACCAGTGTTACTCGTTATTGCACTTGTTTTTATTTTTAAAACCGCTAATAATTATAGGTAGCTGGTCACCTATATCGATCCAAATTAATGTTATGGCTTCATTGCCACTATGATACGGAATTTTGCACATAGTACCACAGAAGCACCATTTAAGATCTAGATCGAATTCTTCAGATGCAGTATGTTATTTTTATTGCATTTTAGGCGGTTATTTTACTTCCAGTGCCTCTAACTATAAATGTATTCGTTTATAGTTAAAACATGCCGTGTTGCAGACCGTGTATTGCATTGGCTTTAAGTGGCGGTATTAAGAAGACTACAAAATCTGGCAGTTGCACGGACTGCTTATCAAATATGTTTTGACAGTTTTTACTATCTTTTTTGGTATCTTCCATATTTTTTTAACATTCTAATCGCAGGTTAGACGTAGTCTGATCGTGCTCAGGGTAACCATGTCTTTTTTATACAGTTATAAACCATGAACTAGATTACTGGTGCATCTGATCAGTGAGCACAACTCAATAGTACTGACTATTATATTTATTTCAGTACCTGCGTTGAATTTAATTACTATTCATATGCTTCTGGCTAGGTCTATATCAGAATTAAAATATTTGTTCACCCATGCACACACATACACAAACAGGGAATTTGTCTCCAGTTGTCAGGAAAAAGCCCTGTTCACAGTAGCCTGTTGAAGAAATGAGCATATAGTGGTTTGGCTGATTAATGATTTTAAATATTTATGAAATGTTGTGCATCAGTAATCATAAATTGTTCCATTTTTGATATGCAGCTGATGCATATTTGATATCTCAGTGTTCAGAGCCTGTCAGATTTGTGCTGTGACCTTGCAGGAGGACTTCCGCTTGGGATTGAAGAAAGCTTTAGCATTGCATGACACTAATTTGAGTACAGTGGTACCTAGACCCACGAACATTCCTGTTCACGAACAAATTGGGTTACGAACCAGATGTTATAAAAAATTTTGTACCGGTTCGTGTACCGTGTTTCAGGCTGTGAACGCACAAACATCCCCCAAAAGCGCCCCATAGAACCACCCGAAACAGGAAGAAGTGTACATTATGCCCAAGAACGATTGTGCAATGTATAAAAAACTTGTTGTAGATGTATGTCTTTACTATATCTCGTCAGAGGTCCATACATTCTGTTACAGCGGTACCTTTCAGTGCTTGATAAACATGTTTGTGATGTCACGTATCAATACATAAAATTACAATACTTCATCAAAAACATTAATTATTAAGTAACTCCTATTTAAGTGTTATATTCTCCGTTCACACACTGTGGCAACGGCATATTGTTTGTTTACAGTACAAACAAAGAAGTTCATCACCATACAACGTGTCGCATCACGAAATGTACATAAAAATTTTAGGCATATGAAAATAATGTACAGTATAATAAAAACACGTTTTCAAAGTTACCGTATTGTTTTTGACTGTTACTCAGTCTTTTAATGTTAATTCTTTAGTTTTTTGGGGGGATGTTTTGTGGTTCTTTTCCGTGTTTTGGCGACTTTCGAGCAACCAGCCCACCAATAAGCGTATGCTCAGTTGTACTCTTTTATTTAATTTAGCATTATTTGTGTATAATTGTTATTTTAAGTTAAGTCTATATTCTTGGTCACAGAAAAACATTAAAAAAATTGAAAAAATTCAGCGTTTCTGAGGTTTGAACTAATTTGTATTTACATTATTTTAAATGGGAAAAATTGAGTCAGGTCGCAAACTTTTCGGGTTACGAACTGAGTCCTCGAACGAATTAAGTTCGTGAGCCGAGGCACCACTGTACCACTCTACCACTGTATTTTGATGACATGGATGTAGTGTCTTATGTACATGAGCCACTTTCAGGTTTGCCTGCTGTTTGTAACATTATATTAAAAAGGGAGATGGGAAACTGGGCCTGGTTGGCTTAATGGATCATTCCACTTCGTTTTGTGTTGAAACAGCAGATGTGTTCAAGAGTCAGGTGCTCGTTAAACTTAAAAGTGGAGCAATTGCGTCTCTCTTGGTTTTCATTCTTCAGCAAGAGAATGTGTAATATTTGTTGAAAACAAACCGAGCTGTGCTGACTTGATTTCTCGCTGCTGTTCTCTTCCAGTCTGCCATCTTTAATTTCCAGAGTCTCCTGACGGTCATCCTCCTCCTCATTTGTACGTGTGCTTACATCCGTGCCCTCGCTCCCAACCTGCTGGACAAAAACAAAACTGGGTATGAGTGTTTAGCAGCGAGCCAAAGTATGATTATAACTGATTAGTTTAAGGGCACAACTGCAGCCAAGGCCTTTCTATACTAAAATACATTTAAATGCGACTCATGTCATTTTTTTTCAAGTTTTTTTTCTGAGACGTCATCATTTTCATTTGATTAGTGTGTCTGTAGCAGGGGGAATTCAAAAACCCAGTGAACCCAGACTTTTTGTTAATCAGCTGAAGAGCATAATGGGATACATTGTATAAGTCAGGGGTCTCCAACTCTGGTCCTGAAGAGCTTCTATCCAGTAGGTTTTCTATCCTACCCGGCTTCTGATGAGCCACACCTGTTCCTGGTATTTACCTGAGAACAGCTTCAGGTTATTAGTGTTTGAAGTCTCACTTCTTAGTGAAGCACCTGTGTTAAGCGATTAGCAGATGATGACATCTTTTCTGAAGCTGAGAAGAACATTCTCCTACAGAGCTTTGCATATTGGCAAGCCACTGTCGTAATTACTTTTTTCCCCTTTTCAAAATAGAGCTTTTGTTAAAAGCCTTTGAGGTAACAGGATGTTGCCACATGTTTGGATATCTAGCCGGGTGACATGGAAACGAACAGAAATGACTTGTTCTCCAGAAGTTATCCTTCTTCTGAAAACAGACACAGATTTTAACACATTTGGCATCTCATAGCTTTGAGGTCTTTGTTAGTTGTGCTATTTCTTTGCTAGGGCAGAACTGTTCCCATATTCTGCTACACAACAGCAATATGAACTGTGAGTGATGCTCTAATATATCTCAAACCTAATGAACCATTAATAACTGTTTACGGGCACCAACAGAAAAGCAGTTAATTAACACTGATGGTCAAAAAATGTCACTGCTTGCAGTCTCTCACTATTATCCACCATTTAATCACATAGATTTGCACATATATTACACACACACTACTACTTATTGCACAACAGTAAATTATCAGAACGGGTTTCAGCCATGTGTAAATATTCTGCTGTGTTTCTAAGAAATACATTACTATTAAATCTTTATTGTCCATCCCTGATCCCCAGCCATATTCTTATTTTATGCCGCAGAAATCTACAGCCATCCTTGAGAAGCATAGAGAGTAAGGCTGGCATACACTGAATGGAACACCCGTACTTAAGGAATTTGAACATAGATACGTTCATTCTTGCGTCATTCTCCGAAGGCAATTTACAGTCATCCAGAGAGTCCATGCAAGATGGGAAGAGATCAAAAAGTCAGGCTATTTAATAATCAGCTGATTAACTTTAGGATGTATCTGCTGTATGCCACTTAAATAATCATTAGTGGGCAGTGTTAAGACCCGTTGCCTTAAGTGCTAGTGTATATAATTGTGTTTAATTTAGTAAAATGGAGTGCAAACACCCTCTGACTAAAAAGATCACAGAGGAAATCCTAAGCTGTGTTTTTAATAGCTTCCAAAGTCTTGCAGTAACATTAACCCTCAGAAATGTTTTCCAGTTCCCAGCGGGCATGGATGTTGTAAAGCATTTAAAGATTTATTAGTTGTTTATGTCTTTTATTTAGAGCAGACTGGGGTAGAATTATTTGAATTTTTTCTTTCTTTTTTGTGAATCAACTACATGGAAAAGTTGGGTTTGAAATGTGAAAATATGTTTGTTTATAAATGTGAAAGTTATGGAAATGGGCTTGATTAGAGGACACTTCCATTGTAATGATTCCTAGTCCACCCCCTGGCATTGTGTTATACAGCCCTGTCCTCATTTTCTTCTGCTCTCGGGATGTATCAGTGCTCCGATGATTTAAGGCTCCTGGTGTCGCTTCCCATACATTGGTCTGTTCGCATGCGCAGCTCCTGGCTTCATCATGTCCTGCACATCATCCAGACATTTTTATGGTCCCTAATTGGTAACAGCCACTTTTCCAGCTGTCAGTTTGTAAAACTTTACTGCTTGACTCTGTTTCCAGGATTCAGTTTGTGAAATGATAAGCATTGCTGTTCTTCTCTTGCTAATCGGATGACTCGCAGAATTTAATTAACGGGTTCTGCAAATAAATATCCCTACTTTATTATTCCTGCAAAAATGGAGACCATAATGGCTTTATTGAGAACACTGCTAGAGTTTTGGATAGTAGTATGAGTGTATAGTTAAGACTGAGGTGTCTTTAGCTTTTTTTTCTTTGGCTAAAATCTCCTCTCTTAAAAGCCAAAAACAAATGGGGAGTTTCAGAGGGATACTGTGAGTTAAGGGCATTTCTCTTATGGCATTAATGTCAGGTTCTCTTTAATCCCCTCTGGTCCTCCTCCCAGAGCCTCCATAAGTTAGAGGAGAGTGCCGTTTGGCTGTTCTTGTGCTTCACTGCCAACTTGCTGGATCAGGAATTGTTTCCCCACTGCTGGAGAACAGAGGCTCTTGTGTTTTATCGGATGTGTCCAGTTAATGTTCGCTGGGGCGCTAATCAATGGGGCGTTTCTCAGTGAGGCCCCAGTGCTGGCAGATGCCGCAGCTGCTCCATTGTCTGCCTGTAGAAAGAAGAGTGTCAATTCTGTAAAACGGATCAGCCGCCCCGCTACACTGCCCCCTAGTGGCCATGGTTCTTCATGCTCTTCTAGAGAGGGGCTAACCGTTTTTGTACGAGCATTAATAATGTGGTGATTTTACATTATGTCGGGGCAGTTAAATTTGGCTTTATCACACGCACATTCTCTGGCCCACTGTTAAAATCTTACAAGTTAAAAAAAAAACCAAGAGCCATGGGAACCAAATAGCTTCTGGAGCTATAAAGGTGTATAGATGGTTAAGACCTTAAATTGTAAATTTCTTTGGACTGATTCCTCTGCTAAGATGTTTTTTTTCTTCATAAAATCATGCCACGTAAAACCGTTAGTTTTTCCCTGCTGATTACAATGCATTTGAGCTGGTGGCCCAATACTTACGGTTTACAAATTTGCCTGCACCAGGATATAGAGGCATTTATTTTTTTAATTCAGCCTCTACAGCCAAAAGCCCTTTTGCATGTTTGTACTTAGACACTGCAAAAGTTTCTTTTGGGTGTTTTCCCAGGAGAGGTTACTTTTTAATATGCCAGTAATGACCCGGCTACATTTTTGGAATTTTAAATTAGCGTATGGCTGTCACTAAGAGTAAGCAGTATTAAGGACACAAATCGACTGTTTTATTATGTGACAAACACAACTTATACAGTCAGATCTAGTTTATTGTAGTGGCAGAATGTCCATGAAATCAGGAAGTCTACCCATCCATCCATCCATCCATCCATTTATCTATTTTTCATAACCTCTTACCCAGTGCAAGGTTCTAGTAACCTGAAGCCTCTCCCACGAAACAGGTGACATACTGTAAAGGAGGCTCTCCTGACTTAATGGAGGACGAAATCAAAAAGTGTTTTAAAAGAATGTCTTACTGAATTTTTCTCCACATAGAGTAGGAAAAGATGCCTTTAGCATGTTTAGAAATGTGAAAGCTATGGGAATGGGCTTAATTAGAGGATACTTCCATTGTAATGATACAGTCAAATCTAGCTTGACTAGATTTCGAGCAGGAAATCCTCACACTGCTGCAGTTGTTACGGCCAGTGAATTCTTGCGTGTGTGTTTTGGGCTGGTGTCTTTGAAAATTTGTGATGTTAACATTTCTTCTGCTCCTTTTCAGAATTCTGGGCATATTTTGGAAATGTGCGAGGATAGGTAAGCTTTATGGATGTCATACTTTGCTCTTTATTAGATTTTGCCTGGTTTGTCTTATTGAGCTAAGTCTGACTTGTCACATCTGTGCCTATTTATGATTTGTAGGAATTCAGACAAAATGCATCTTTTACTCTTGCGTAGCCCCATTCTGGTCGGCTCCAGTTTAGCATCCCAGTGCTTGGCTGATCTGCCATCACTGGTACACCTTCCTAACCAGTAGTTCAGCTTGACTGTTGCGCCCCTGCCAGACTGGCCGATCGCATTGCACGCTTTGACACAGCTGAGACAGCAGTGTGGAGCCACAGGGAATCGTGTCTCCTTTTTAGTCTTAGCTGCGTACTCAAGTGGTCATGCAGTATAATTGCAGATGTTTTAATCACTTGGTTAGAACTCCAGTTCAAAGAAGAGCACAATCTTTGTGTGTTGAGTAGATTAAATCCAGTATGGCTGAAACAGAGTATAGTGCAAAAGATACATACACTATAGTTAGCTAAATCTTTCTTTTGATTTAGGGTATTTTGGAATTTGCTGTGCAGTAGTAATTTAGTTTCTGATCCTGTCTATGGGTAGGTGACCCTGTCCTGGGTTGCTGGGGATGCTTTTGTTCATCATATTTACTCTTTGGGATCAGCTATGTTGTGTCTTTATTGCAGCTAGCAGTGTACTGATATGTCTGTAGTGGGGGCACAGTATCTAGGGTCATCCTGCTCCTATAGATAGTGTGTGACAATGTCAAGAAGCAAAGTCCTAGCCATATAGTTATAGTAGAATGCTTGGTAACGCTTTACATTAACGTACCTTCATAATGCACTCATAGAATATTCATAAGCAGCATGCAAGTACACCTTTACATCCTAACATCCCTTAACAGCTTTAATATACTTTAATAACAAACATTACATGATTATACAATTATAATGTTTGTTATTAATGTGTATTACAGGTGTTAAGCGATGTTAGGATGTTAAGGTATACATACATGATGCTTATGAATGTTTTATGAATACTTAATGAATACATTAGGAAGGTGCACTGAACGTTTTATGAACGCTATATAAGAGCATTATGAAGGTGCAGTTAATGTAAAGTGTTACCGAATATTTTGTTATGAACTTAATCTTCTTAAAGTAACAGTACGTATTTTTCCTCCATTTCTTCAGTGAATGGGTTTCATTCTTTTGGGCGATAAGCTAGTGGCTGTAGGTTTTCAGGTCCAGGTGGCCCTTTGCTGGACCTGTTTGGTTCTCTGCGTGTCCATGTTGTGATGGGGGCGGGGGGTCCTGTTGCCCCGCCCTCTCACCGCTGTCGCCTGTCCTGTGTTACAGGTGAGCGGAAGAGCCCCTATGTGGCAGTCTGCTGTGTCGTCATGGCCTTCACCATCCTGTTCTCGGAGTAGCTCATTCTACAGAGGGGGTCGGCCAGGTTCCCGACAACAGCGGCAAGGCAGCACCACAGAGGGGGGCCTGGATTCCCAGTGATGGAGCCCTTTCCCAGTGACGGAGCCCTCTCTGGCTTCGACACACTCCGATTCGGCCCAAGAAGTCTGAGGCACAAACGTCATGTCACTCAACTCCCGTACCCCTAAGCCTTTCAGGCCGTGGGGAGGTCAGATTCCTTTACCCCCTACAGCGCTTCCTCTTACATTTGTTTTCATCTGCTGCACGACTGGGATACCAAGATCCTGGGGCTTCACGGTCTGCCAAAAATCACCGCTCGGACTCTCTCTCGATCGTCAAGAACATTTAGCCACTACATGCAAAATTGGTGAAACTGTCAGGGTCATACTGTCGTGTGATATCACTGTATCACATTCTAGGGCAAGCGAATTTCACCAAAAAAATGAGAAAGTGCCACACAAAGATGTTTTGACCAAGAGCTTGATTACATCTAGATTTATTGTCTATTTCTGGAAAATGGAATTTGTACATAAAGGAAAATGTTTGTTCTATTGTTGTTTCCCTTAATTATTTCCAAGCGCAAACATTTTAGAGCTTCATTCCTGCTGCTGAGCAAGGAATGTCAGTGTGAATGTGGGCCATTTATGTGGAACCTTAACAGATGCTCATAATGACTTACTGTCTTGATTAATGCTGTCATTAGGTAACATTGGGAAACCACACAATTTACAATGTGTTGATCTTGATCCGAGCTTTATTGAAAAGTGTACTCTGATGTTTCCTTAACCAAAATGATTAAAATTGGACTGGATTTGGTCCTTTGTGCTTCTGGGCTATTTGTATTACAGTCATGCTGTAATAATTCATTTTACAAGTATAGCTGGCTAAATTCGTTATATGAGTTATATGATGTTCACCTTTTTCAGCTGGAAACGGCAGTTCCTTGTTTATAGATTTTTGTATGTAATGTGCAAAGCCATTTTGAAACCAAAACGTGGAATTAAAAAAATAACACTGCTATTTGCACAGTGGGTGATAAAATGTTTTGATGCTATTAAACTGTTTCATTCATGAACCTCCTATTAACTGATTGAATTTTTGTATTCTCTTGGCCATAAATGTATATATGCAATCTCATGAATCTGTAAATTATGAAATCCATCTGAGTTTGTTTTTGATAGCCAGAATGTTTGTGCAGTTGAATATTTAATAAACTGAGCAGTCTTACCTTGGCAGTTATCTTGGCTATTAAATGCTGGAGCTATGCTCACATAAATCTGTATAATATACTATTTTACCATGGTGTTATTCTGGCAATTGTGACCAAGGGTACAGAGGAAAGTAGTTAACCTAAAGGTCTACAGTTTAAATAGGTTTTTTACACAGGGATATCTAAAAATAAAGTAAAAACATTATGGCTGAATAATCTGATATTTAAGCAGATTTTCTGGCAAAGCTGTGGAGTTGTGTGTGTGTGTGTTTATACGTGCGTCTCTTTAAACTTGGGTGTGATGGTACAGTTTTTCCACAGTTCAGTATGTGTCAGTTATTGGACCATGGAAACAGGAAGTTTTCGATATCTTTAAGAAGCAAAAACATGACCCTTTAATTAAATGAGTAAAAAATAGATTCAAAGTTAGTACTGTGTCCTCACAAACCTAAGACATGGTGCATGTATTTGTGCTGGACTAGGAGGGTGTGACAGACTGTCCCAATGCACTTCAGATGACAGACAATGAATGCATTGCATTTTTTGCAGGTGGCCAGTGAAATGCTGATCTTCCTGTGTCAGCCCTGCTTTGAACCGCTGTGCTGGACCATAAGGCCCTGCAGAGGGTGGTAGGTTCAGCTGAATTCATCTGTAAGACTGATCTGCTCTCCCTGCAGGACATTTAACTCAGACGACGCAGGAGCAGAGTTGAGATAATAGTATAAAGGATGTGAGGATTAGAGTAGAGTAACAAATCCAGTTGCTCTATGGAAGGTTTTACTGAGCATATCTGTAGCTTCTCTGTGGATATTCACACTCAGATCTTAAAATCAGGGGCAGACACTTACTGACACACGTCAATCTTCAAGCAAATGCACAACAACAGCATAAAGATTCTTCAGAACAGGTTATAGGTTACAGGTGTTTTGCATTTCTATTGTAGAATTTATTATTCTAAGGTAATTCTCACATTTGATGCAATTCAGTGAACGTGATCTCCACAGATATGTACATGAAGATCTGAGAATATGAGGAAAGCGACCAGAAAAGGCCCAGATTTACAAAATGAAAGTCTTCAGTTGGACCAACATGATGTCACATTTCAGACAGAGAGCATGGTGACATCATGACTTCAGCAGGTTTGTTTGTGGGCTAACATTGTGTAGGACTATTCAAACTCTTCGACTCTATGTTCTCCCTCCAAAAGAAACGGCGCCCAGGAAAACGTCCACTTCTGGCCTCGACTAGAGAAATATGGCCATACTTTTAGGCCGTTTGCATAACAACCAAAGCCAAAGTACTTAAGAAACACTTGCTCTGTGAGCGCCAGCAGTATAACTGTGTAAGAATCTATCCTATCTGTGACTGCGGATATTTTATTGAAATATATGCTTAGGAAAACAATTACTCACAGATTTAAAGGCAGCTGATTCACTGTTTTATATTCCACAAAAGTGACCTTGATTGACCTGGATTGATATATGACTTAAATTTAGGAAGACACTAATTTTTGAGTGAGTACTGTGGTTAATAATGGAGAAAAGCTTTCAGAGGTAAATATACCTTGGTTTAATAAGGTTTAAGACTGGTTAGCTGTGCAGTGGTGCCTACAGACCTCGTTGATTTATTTTCCTCTTATACAGCAATGGAAATTAGTAACAGTACTAAGGTCACACCCACAAAGCCATACTCAGTCTAATTTCAGCTCATTACATGTTGGCACGGTGACATGTAAATCACACTGTGCCAGATTAAATATATTACTCAACTTGAGAAATAGCGTATAAGAATAACGGGTATGACTGTGACCTCAAATCTCAAGGGACGAGTTTAGTTGCTGGCCTGACTGTATGCGCATACAGTCAGGTGAATTAGTGTCTCTAAATTACCTGGTGTGACTTGCAGAGTGATGACCCCCTTATCCTGTTCATGGTGTGTCCCAGGGCCAGTCAGTTCTATAGGTGACATAGGCGGTCACCAGCATCTGAGGGGGGTGTCGACTTGCCAGCCAGTGCCACTCTACCTTGGTTTGTGATACTCGCCTAGGGCGTCCCATCGGCTAGGACGGGTCCTGGTGTCTCGTGTCGTCTGCTACCTGGAATAGGCTCCAGGTTCCAGGCGCACCCAGACCACATACTGGATAAGCGGCTATAAAAACTGGATGGATGGAAGGACGAATGAATAACGGAAACAATCTTTTTCCAAAAATATAATATAAAATATAATTTTGTATTGGATGGTGATAAGAGGCTTTTGATTTCGGCGAGTCAGTGTGGGTAATAAAACATGCAGTCCACCCATCACATTTAAATAATAGAGCAAAGATTAACTGCATTTCTGGACATTGGTATAAGAAGATTGTTACAAGACTTCCATAAGTGATAAATACGTTTATGTTCTCTAGGGTTAGATGTCACCCTTTTCCATTCATTTAAAGAACATTATACTGTATCGCATATTGTATTGTAAATATTGTATATCGTCTTTTAGTTCCTTTGCGATTTTACAGTTTAGTTCACTCTAACAGCAGTAAATTGGACAGACGTGAAATCTGTGAGATATTATCATTTGTATGTGACAATTTAGGCCCAACCCTCACTCAAGTTTCACACCCAGCACTGTGTGGAGAGAGTCCGAGGTCAAATGTCAAAATGGTTACATTTGTACATAAAGACATTCAAACTTAACCTGCGATTGTGCTTGAGCAAAAATCATCCTGAGGCATAATGTATCTGTCCACTTGATTGGGAAATGTCAAGTCTGGGAAAGGCATTTACTATCTTATATAAAAATTACAGATTTGGCCTTGGTTTTAAATTAAAGGTACACGGTATATTATTGAACCATTCGGTATGCCCCTAACGGTTCAATACGCACATGTGAACTGAGGTATTACGATATGCTTGTCTTTTTCCCATACATACTGGTGTGAAAATAACCCAGTGTTTTTTTCCCCAAAAATGCATCTAAAAAATTGGGGTCATCTTATTTCCGAGGGCTAGAATTTAAATGTCATTATATAACAGCAGACGACGTCAATTGTCCACCTCCTAGCTAAAGGTTGCCGCATACTTCAAACATAACTGACGTTGTTTCAGCAAAACGACGCTTTATGAGCAGTGATCCCACAGACTGCGGACAATTGGCTGACATAATGCGACTCTGTGCGGCTGATCCACAGCTGACATGCTTTAAACCGCACCATGCTTATCTTTAAACGGTGCAAATAAATGTGAATGAGTCCATTTGTTAACGTAACATAACAGCGTAATGTTTGCTGTGAAATGTGTGCGTTTCATTTGCGTGTAACCATTCCATGTAAATTCCTTTATTAAAATGACTCAACCGCTCACCACAAGTTTTATTTTCCCTCTTTATGTGGGGCTGCTACAATAAAAACTTTCTGTGCTCTCCTGGGTTTTGGAGTTTGTAATATCGATTATCTACAATTACTGTGTTGTGATGGCCTGTGGTTTATTTTTAACAGCAATACGCTTAACTTCGTATATGTTCTTGTCAAATAAATCTTTTCTTTGTAACGATAACTTTTGGAATACCAGATCTTTTCTTCAAAAAATTCATACTGCCTCTACAGCCACTGTACATATGTACGCTGTAAATTTAACGAATAGGCAAAGTACCTATAGGTCAACAAAACTGAACACTTTCAATTCCAGTGTTTTTCTCCTGCTTGATTTCACATAGCACAGACCTAGTTAGTCATGCTGCCATTTTTTGAGAGTTGATATATAGAAAAATTAAGAGTTCATTGTTTAATTAAAACAATTATTTTTTTAATTGACCAGTCACTTAAATCTAGGCTAATGGTAACATATGTGTATATACTGATACATTTCTATATATAATTTACAGTAGTTCCTATATAATTATGTAATTATTTGCATGCATTTTAGATTGTAACATGTATTTCTAAGTGTATAATGAATGCGAAAAAAAAATAATTTTGTTACATGTTCAGTTTTCTGAACGCTTAAAAGATGAAGTAATTACTTTTCATCATACTTATAGTTTTTTTTGTACTATCTAGGACATAGAAAGACTCTCCTCCATCCAATAAAAAAATTCTCCTCACGGACTACCTGCTTGGAGGCATTCCAAAGGTACTTATTCTGCGCCCGATAATTGATAATGACTAACTAATGTATGGGCGGTAAAGGGCTCCCCTGAACAGCACAGCCAATCAGATCAAGCAGCATTCACCTCAGCGTGTAGCCAGCACCTAGAGTCAGCACTATCAGGCTCAGGACGGTCTGGGAGATATAAAACTCCAGGCCACAAACTTCAAAGTGCTTCTCCCTCAGAAGAGATGTGGGTCACTGAACTGCTTTAATGGTCTTGGTCATTCCCTCTCTGTGGATCACTTTGTGCAAGAAGCACCAGACAAGGAAATCTAAGTTATCAGCTAAGCGAAAACTAATTTAAGTCCTCTGCTGAGGGTCACAGTCATTTAAGTATCATCTGATTGCAAGTACTTAGTGGGGGTCACAGAGGGAGACATGCGGATGTCTTCTTAATACACTGTAAAATCCTACGCTAATACTTTCCTTTGTGCTCCTAATAATAAAATCCGTCTTGTCAGGAGGTTAAAAGCATTTGCACAGCTAAAATTCCAAAAAGTGCCATTTCCCATGGCTACAGGAATATTTAAGCTTGTGGAACAAATCCATCCATCCATCTTCTAACGGCTTATTCTGGGCAGGGACACAGGGGTGGGGTGCAGGATTGT
>JAODLC010000123.1:27750664-27760898 GCA_026781145.1 Hippopotamyrus pictus | reverse complement strand
CCAGGGGCATAAAGCCCCGGGCAACTTAGCTCCTGGGATCACAGGAACACGCAAACCCCTCCACCACGATAAGGTGTGTACATCTCAAGGAGGGGATAACTTTGTCCCACAGTCTAAAAAAATGCAGTTAGGCCAATACATGAGTGATAGCCTGGCATTGACTCCTGTGTGCCCAGCCTTGTGTTCTGTGCTTCCTAGGATGGGGTCCAGACTCACCGTGGCCTTCTACAGAACAAGCAGTCATGCAAGATGGATGGATCGATGGATGGTGTACATTCTAGGACAAGGCTTGCAGGCAAAACGTGATTTAAATATTCAGTACTTTTTGGGTTTGTAATCCCATAGAGCTTTTCAACAACTACCGTCCATTTCCGCACAGGAATTTTCCCATCTCCTGATGTTCAGAAGTGCCCATGACTGTCAAAGCTGTCCACATTTCCCACGGTATTAGTGTAAGTTAGCAGAGCACTGAGCCCAGTGTGGCCTGACAGATATCAGGGGCTTAGACCATCACAGTCGCTGGCGGAGCTCCTGACCGAGTCAGCATGGGGTTTGGCTGTCTCACCTAGCCTGTACTATGTATTTATTGCTGTATTTGAGTTGCCTGGACAAGTTAGAGAGCAGTCCAAATTTTTATGAATGCTCTTTGTTTTAGTTTGTTTACTTATGGCTTTATTTGGTGGTAAGGTTGAAAAGAATCGTTCTTTTTCAACTTTCTTTTAAAATGTCGTTGTCCATATGGTTAACTGTTCATGCACGTTCACTTTTTCATTTTCAGGATAATGAAAAGAGTAAATTCTGATCAACAAACAAGAAATAATCAGTCATGAAAGTTGTGTATAAACTTGTAATCTGGGTATAACTTTTTAACTAAAGGGACACAATCAGTTTCATATACATACATACATATGCAGTCTCTGGTTCCATGAGAAAGTCCGAAGTTTCAGTTTGTGCCAGGAGAATGCAAAATGTTTTCATCATAAACTAAATGTGGGAGATGCGACAGTCCGTTTCTGTGAATGGATTCTCTGTCTATTTCGTTTAGACTTTTCTTTCCCACCATCACAGGATGAAACGCCTTCTAGACTGTATAATAAACATCCTGCTAATCACAGCTGGCAGGATCAGCTCACTTTGGCCTGAATTCAATCATCATTTTAGAGGGAATTTAAAAACTGGGGAAAAACAATCTGTGAATAACTGCAAATTATGTACAAATCCCTCTTAAACTAGGCTGTCAAGTAGAAAATTACATCAAAATATGAAAAGCAAATGCACGGTTTCATTATCAAAGAATAACAAATTCTTTCTGGACCATCCTTATTTTCAAAGATGACCAAAATGAAGATTGTTTCTTACACTGTGACTAAATCATTGGCTTTTCTGTTTCTATGACTGAATGATGCAGGTACTCCTGTGGTTTCCTGTTTTTAGGATGGAATCGTGCAGGTAGTCCTGTGGTTTCCCTGTTTTTAGGACTGAATGCTGCAGGTATTCCCGTGGTTTCCCTGTTTTTAGGACTGAATGATGCAGGTACTCCTGCGGTTTCCCTGTTTTTATTAGTGAAAGGTACAGGTATTCCCATTGTTTCCCTGTTTTTAGGACTGAATGCTGCAGGTAGTCCTGTGGTTTTCCTACTTTAGTAGTAAATGGTACAGGTATTCCCGTGGTTTCCATATTTTTAGTACTGAATGATGCAGGTACTCCTGTGGTTTCCCTGTTTTTAGTAGTGAATGCTACAGGTATTCTCGTGGTTTCCCTGTTTTTAGGACTGAATGATGCAGGTACTCCAGCGGTTTCCCTGTTTTTAGTAGTGAATGGTACAGGTATTCCCATGGTTTCCCTGTTTTTAGGAATGAATTCTGCAGGTAGTCCTGTGGTTTTCCTGTTTTAGTAGTGAATGGTACAGGTATTCCCGTGGTTTCCCTGTTTTTATTACTGAATGCTGCAGGTAGTCCTGTGGTTTTCCTGTTTTTAGTAGTGAATGGTACAGGTATTCCCGTGGTTTCCCTGTTTGTAGGACTGAATGATGCAGGTACTCCTGTGGTTTCCCTGCTTTTAGGTACTCCGGGGGGTTGTATGATGAAAAGGACCCCACCGTAGCTGGAAAGGCTCAATACAGCTTTGTTTCCAGCCCTACAGAGATTTCAGTTTCACGCAAGTTTAAAGATGGCAGCCTGACAATTATTGGATAATGTTCTTGGTCACCGATCAGTAAAACTGCTGGTGAGTCAGCTTTTGTTCCCAGTTTCGCCTGGAAGCAAAAGATTGTGGGGGGGGGGGATTGAAAAAACAATATAGGAACATCTATTGTAATATATGGAAATACAGCCCGTACTGTTTAAATAGTGAAGTCTGGAAATATAGCACAAAACCAGGGTTTTTTTCTGTAAGCCAAAGCAGACTTTAAATATGTGCGTCATATATGTGAATGGTACTCTTCAGTAAATATGGAAAATAAAGGGCACTCTGTTGATGATCATTGTAACAGGCAGAGTGTGATAATTGATATGAATTAATGGTTTGGAAAATCACCTCTACTTTTCTTGGTCCATTTCAAGCAAACAATTGATTTCACGCACAAAATTATTCTTTTGCAGTACAAATGTTTTCTGCTAAATCAAACACAAACAGACAGCTTAATGCTCCCCCCTGCAATAATGCAATACGGCTACATGTTTATAAGAGAGATGCCAGCCGGGGGGGGGGCATTCCATATCATAAATCATGACCCTGGACTGCAGGAGACAGTTATTAAGCAAGAAAACTGGTGGCTCTGAAAAAGTGAAAAACTATAATAATAATAATAATAATAATAATAATAATAATAATAATAATAATAAAGTAAAGGAAAGGAAAGTTTGTGTCTGTGAAAACTTCTGGGGGGGGCCTTCAGGACAAACAACAATATGTGGCATCAGTCTGGGGGACAGAGGTCAAAGGTCAACAATCCTGGGACACCTGTGAACACTGGTCTGCTGGGATGGGCCATGTAGACAAGCGTCTCTCTCCTCGAAAAGAAAGTTACTCTGTTAAAGAGGGCTGAAGTGGTAAAAGCGTGTAATTTTGAAAAAAAAAAAAAAAAAACAGGAAGACCTCAGGCAACTTCTGCAGCTCTCCATGAGACGGCTTTCTCACTAATCGTTCCCACATTGGGCTGCAGTTTCGCAGGTCATTATTACAGTACAGAATAAGAGGTGCGATTAGCTAGCAGGAAATCATGAGGAAGAGACCTTTTAACACTTTCCAGGCCATTCAAGCTCAATAAAGGAGGGAAGAGGGGCCGCTCAGCCGTGCAGCCTTCACCTGGTACTGTTTCAAGACTTTCAGTTAGATATGTAAGTAATGTCTGTGTTCCTCAAAATACATGCCAGTTTGTCCAGATACTTATTTTTTAGAAATAAAAAAACATCATGTCACAAAAACTCTTACTATATATGGTTTCATGTGATCAAAGGAGGCTGTGACAACATACTTAATTCAGGACCTAATTACAGGCTGCTGCCATTGAGAGATTTACTCATGGGTTCCAGTTCCAGGGAAAATGATAGAAAATCAGATACTTTTGTCTTGGAACAAAATACTTATTACACAGCTGGTTAATGGTACCAAAACATTTCATATTTTCAATTATTTGAGAATTTTATGTGTAGTATTGTGAGAAAGGTGGATTGGTGACTCTGAGGCTAAGAATCAGTGACAACAACTGGAGGGTTGCTGGTTCAAATCCCATGCCCAAGGCCCTTAACCTGCAATCGCTTCATCCTGGGTATGATGTTAATCTACATCCAGCCCTATATGGGGGGATAGCTTGGGGGTTGGTGGCAGGATTGGCACTTCGGCCACTGGAAAAAAAAAACTCACACTGGTCCATACAGACTAGCGTGGTGCTGAGGTATCACCTGCCACATGGCTGCATCTCAGCTTCTCATCCCTGAGGTAGTCTATTGTGTGGCAAGGCACTGTATCAGTGCATGCTCCTTACCTCTCTCTATTGTGAGAAAATTAATAAATGTATCACTGTAGCAGTAATGGTAACATCTACATTTCTTGAGACATTGTAAACAATTTGACATCAGTGATTTACTGAGATAAAAATTTTTACAAACTGTTTCCTTCAAAATCTGGCTACATTTCTCAAGGGCAATCTTTCTCCAGTAATTTAACCAAAACCCTTCTAATAATTTCCAAGAAGGCAAGTTTCCTGAATCATGCAACTACATCACTAAGTGCTGAATATGGCTGTTATCAGAATAAACAACTGATATGCGTTACACATGTAATATGCATCTAGCATTTATGACAGCAATGGATAAAAGCAGTGGTGAAAAATCAGCCTCATTCTCTGTTGAATGATAATTAAATATCAGTATCTATGCTGCAGTGCAGTGTTTATGAGCTGTTATACAGCAGGTCATTGATTTGGCTAACCGTCTCATGCTCACTAACTCGCCAGTGACTCCCACTGCTTTCAAACCAACAGTGATTCCTTGTGTTATTTTAATTATTTTTATGTGCACCACATTGGCCCGCTGACTGGTACAGCGCTAACACAAAGCTGCAGTGTTTTCAGTGACGTTCAGACATGACTCAGATCGTGGAAGGGAGCCTTCCAATTTTGGGGTGTAACAGACTACTGACATCTAAATGACGTCTCAGTGTAACAGCCTCACCTCCCTCCCCATTTGGAGGGTCGTGTTTCTGGAGTGGGGAATTATACGGAAAATGATCCCAGCTTATACAACCTTTCTGTACAACTCGTGGGGGAAAATATATGGAGCTGCTGGGTCTGTTTTGTGCATGTGTCAGTTAATGTCCAATGCAGATTTAATTTGGCCACTTAACACTAACTGCTAGTGTTAATCAAGCAGCAATGCAGCTAGAGATTCTGGCATTGAGAGTAGCTACATCCAGGACTCCATTTAACTTGAAGTGTTGCCATTAAAAGAAAGTGATTTCAGATAAAACTTGACTAGGTAACACCGAGGATGAAGAAAGAAACTAAGAGGCAGTGTGGCAATCAATGAGGAGCGTTCTTTATCCTCACTGGCTTAGACTTATGGCAACGGGACTAACGAACAGGAAGGGGGGGTCATTAGCTGCCTTGCTATAGAGCAGAAGGGGACAGCAGATCACGTATGGAAGACAGTCGTTTTGGCTATAAGTGAGGACCAGCTTACAGGCTAATCACGAGCATTTGAGCAAAGGTTCCTGGCTGTCTTGAAAAAAGTACTATTTTATATTCTTACCCATGAATAATCGATTACATGTGTGTGGTGCTGCTTGTCCCTGAAACGTATGCATCTCCCCAGCCTAACACACCCTATTTAAATGTCTTAAAACAGGAGATCCAGCACAGCATTTAAAATTGAAATGTGACTTTTGGTATTCAAGCGTTGCGGGTGAAATACTCTGTACTCTTTACTGCCCACATCTGTTGTCCAACTACTGCAGTTTTTCTTTTAAAAAAATACAAAGTCTCAATTTAAATTCTTGTCTTAAGCTTAAGTAAAGATAAAAAATTAAGGTTTAAATAGCCCATAACTAGATGATCCTGGTGAAATTTTTATTATGCTCATATGTCACTGGAGTTCATGGTGATAACTTGGCGATAACAAAAATAAGACAGAAATGATGTATGGTTATCCGAGGGTTTATTTCTTGCTTTAGGTCATTGAAACCAGATATTTCAACTTCCAGCCATTTTACAATCACTTTTAGTTTCCAGTGAGGGAGAGTTCTGTTTCAACTACTTGCAAAAGTCACTGAAGCTTTTAAATGGTGAATTACATCATGAGATGGTCAGAGTATGAATATGGCAGCTAGTGGAGTTATTGTAGTCAATATTTAATAAATCTCAGTGTTTGTGTATGTGTGCGTGCAATTTAAATAACGTAACACCCAAAACACCAAACAAATAGCCCATAAACTCCTTCATAAATATAAAATACTGTAGCTTTCTGTGTATGTACCATTAATAGTAATATAAGGGTTTATGTTTGTTCAATAATGATTTGTTAAGTAAGACTTCTTCAGTGAATTATATCAAATTCTGAATTCATTCTCTGCTAATCACAAAAAATCTTAATGCAGGCTTAAGGCACATGGTTCATAAGCCATTCTTGTAGATTGTGTAATTTCCTTAATAGTCTTGGTGATTTTTTTTTTTTTTTTTTGTCATTTGGTATATATTTTGTTTATATTCTCTAGCTCACTGCCACATTCCCCATAACTGAGGGTATGCTTTGAGCTCACTGGGCTATTCCCTGCAATAAATACAAAAAAATTGTTTAAATGTGAAGCCATGAGGCTCTTGTCTCATTCTTTGGTCTCCTCCTGTGGTCACAGAAGGGCTTTCATGGAACACCAGAAGATAAATAACAATCATTTCACTTTGTCCATCTTTCTTTTTAATCTCGTCTCACCACACCAATGGAGGAACAGTCCCAGTGACACATCTGCCCACTCAGTTCGTCGGGGTGGACTTTGCAGGACAAACTGTGAAGCTGAATGCCATATCTCTCCAATGTTTTACGGAAATGTGTAATATCTTGATAGCAGCAGCCAGGAGTCATTGTACACATGCCAGGGTAGACAGCCGAACAAGCACAGCTTTTAAACAATGCAAGCACACATCAATAAACATGATCACTCTAGTTTCTGTGCTAGTAGATGGTTACACAATAGGGAAGGTCTCAGTTTAAGGTATCACGTATAAAGACGTTTGCAAAGGACTGCTTTAATTAATGATTTATAATAGTTGTACAACAGCACGGTATTCAGAAAGCAAGATATGTTATTTGACACCATCTTTTAACAGAAAAAGGGTACGATTTAAAATTATAAATGAAATTATTACCACATATTACGTATTTTGATTTTGTACAAATTTATACATTATAGAGGCCATATATCAGGGAAAATGAACTGAAACTGTTACCTACAGTATTTCTGTTAAATGTTGTTTTGCTGCTATAATAAAAGAATATTATATCAAAGGTGATGAATGATTTCTAGATGTACGTAACAATTATAAAAGTGGAACTTTGACTGGTCCGCCAGTATAGTATATTTATATATTGTATATTTAGTATGTGAAGCTGCTACTATGTGATTCACGATGATTATTATTGATTTCTGTCGACATGCTTCCCACAAGCTGGAAAATTGTGAAACGTCCCAGCGAAGTCAGAGGCACACGCCCGTTGGCTTGGCTTTGGCAAAGTAGCCACACTGGCACAAGCCCGCGGCAGCGGCACTGGGCTGCACGCTCCCATGATGAAGCGTGAGCGTTCATCTTACCCCTGTTTTCCCTCAAAGCCCGTCTGGGTGCGATTTCTCGGAAAAGGCCTGCTCCATTTAGTCATTTTTGTTTATTTATTGGTTTTGGCACTTTGTTCCTTCTGTGGTCCATATGTATTTAGCATCAATTTTGCTATAAATATGACAAAAATTTCATGAAATACGTGACATGAGAAAAAGTGGACATTATTATTAGTATTGGCATTAGTATTATTGGTAGTACTGTTATTATTGTTTATTTTTATTATTATTATTAGATATTTTTATTAGTATTGGCATTAGTATTATTGGTAGTACTGTTATTATTGTTTATTTTTATTTAATACTATTATTATTAGTATTGGCATTAGTATTATTGGTAGTACTGGTATTATTGTTTATTTTTATTTAATACTATTATTATTATTATTATTAGTAGCACTATTACCATTATAATTATATAATTACTATTTTTCACACAGAACCACCTAACCTCATGGCCTAAGTTTACAAAACGTGAAAGGCTTTACTGATCTGAAGTCTCACTACAAAGTGGAAATGAATGCCGTTAGCTAAATTAATTAAACAATTTAAATTAACATGGGTCCTCTTTTTCACTGCTCTCCCCCACAACATCCCATCCTGGAGGAATTAAAACAGAAAGATACAAAAAAGCATATTGGCCAGAGACAAGAGAAAAGAATGAAATGAAGTGGCTATTCTGTGTTCCTACTGCGTGCAGTAAATGCTGCAATTTCACCGCAGCCAAGACACCCGTGAACCACTGGCCAAGACCCCCGTGTACCACTGGCCCACCCGTAAGCACCTCGTGACCCCACTGCCCGGGTGCCTGCGTCACCTTCGTTGTGCGATAATGCGACCCACATGCGACTGCTTCCCTGTGCCTTGATCCAAGCT
The DNA here is from genome assembly GCA_026781145.1 of Hippopotamyrus pictus. Classification (NCBI taxonomy): domain Eukaryota; kingdom Metazoa; phylum Chordata; class Actinopteri; order Osteoglossiformes; family Mormyridae; genus Hippopotamyrus; species Hippopotamyrus pictus. The sequence goes on along the minus strand of JAODLC010000123.1, from coordinate 27,752,699 downwards.
GCAGGGATGCAGAAGGGGGGGTCACCTTTAACGGGTAACGGTTTTGTATCATTGCCTGGTTGAGCAGGAAAATGGAAGAGAATCAGCAGCTTCCCTTGTATCATAAGCAATGTCAGATAAATTATAAATTATGAAAAGATACCGTCTCACCATGCATTTGGACACTGAGCACTTTGCTCTCCCTCTAATCAAAACTGTACATCCAGTGTAAGAGCATGAAACAAGAATATGTGATGAATCAAAGGCAGAGTCAGACTCAGTACGCACAATATTCCAGGTGATACTCATCAGGTAGTTTTGACGCCATCAAATGTCACTGACGATGTAATCGCACCAGCACACCCCTTCAAAAACTGGCAAAGATTTTCTACCACATGCGTGAAATGTCGAAGTTCAGAATTGTTGCAGCTGAAATGTATCTGCCCTCAGCTCATTTTGACCAGCATGCTTTCCCAGTTCACGCCAGCTACGTCTGGCGCCTTCCCCATGGAAAACCTCACACCCTGTGTCCTCGTGGGCCCAGATCGAATCGCCACTCTCCTAGTTCATTTTGCGCTCACCAGTAAACAATTATCCTGTTACTCTGAAGCCGAGCGTTACCTGCTTTGGGCTCTTTGGATGCAGAACTTGGTTATGCATCTATAACCTTACCATAAAACAGTGAGAGATTCATTTAAACCATGCCTTTTGAGGTTCAAAATTAGGGTCTGGTTTCCTGGCCCGGCTCTATGTGTGTGCAGTTTGCATGTTCTCCCTGTGCCACCATGTCCCCCAGTCCAGAAACATACTGGGTTCTTCCTCTGGCTACAGGCCTTTGACTTACACACACAACAAAACAACATCCTACCCCCATATTGGTATTATTTTTACCCTATTTGGACAGTTTCTCTAAACACATTTGACACAGAGTTTCAGCAGACGCAACACATCACTCCAGGCTAAGAAAATAAGCCAGGAGGCAGCCTTGGGTGAAGCAGGAGAGTCGAGGAAGAGGATGTTTTTGCATGGCCTCCCAGCAGAGCCTCCGGAGGAATAAGTGCACAAGCAGCCCATTGTGTGGAGCACAGCTTCAGGTTTGCAGCTTAGATGTGTTTCTTGACAGAGCTAGATAGAGGTGACCTCCCCCCACTCCCCTCAGTCTTTGGCAAATAAAGACATTCGTATTCATACTGCCTTTTACAATAGCATGTTGCTAATGTTAGGTATGAGACACTAATTTTCACAATAAAAAAATTCAAGCGTCGTTGCATCTAATTAAATCTGATTAGCATGGGGTTTTAGCGTGAAGAGTTCCTGTGGCGGCCTCATTCATGTGAACTTGAACATCAGTCTACTGTTGACTTCGCCTAGTCAATGGTGAGAGTCGATACTTATACCTCACTTCTGCTACAGCCAAAAACAATGTTATTTCTAAATATAAAGCTTGTTACAGATGTTTATCATTTGGGTCATGATCGGAAAATGGCACGACAATGTGATAAGAGACACGGTATAGCTCCCATTACCAGAGATAACAATACAGCACCAACTGTCAAGTTAAATTGTCCATGAACCGTCCATCCTATAATTTTCCAATTTCTCCATAAATAAGGTAACGCTCGTTTGAGCCCATTCAGCCAGTCCTGATCACAGTGGCTGAGAATCTGAAGTGTGGTCAAACCGCAGCCTTCACAAGTGCCGCATAAGCGCAGAGAACATCCACGGACACGGAATGGAAAGGACATGTCCTTGGACCACCCAGATACCCGGGAACATTGCATTTCATGGCAGCTGGAATAAAACCTTGTTTAAAGAAAAGATGAGCATGGGATTCCACTCATCTGACTTTCCCAGGCTGTATGCAGTATACAGAAAAAGGCTATCAGTAACCTGCCGGATGATACCATCGGCTTATAGGCGTAACGACTCTTCTTAATTAAACAGGAAAAGCCTATTATAAGGTAACCTTTCTAAAATCTTCTCATCTATAATGCACTATAAATACCTTCATAATGCATTATAATAGTCAGCATAAGCCATTATAATGCATTATGAA
>JAODLC010000123.1:27655589-27715032 GCA_026781145.1 Hippopotamyrus pictus | reverse complement strand
GGGGCCAAAAAAAAAAAAAAAAAAAAAAAAAAACATAACTGGCTTAGCGCGGGGCCCAACCCAAACTATTTTGGGGCTCTAGCAGTACCCCTGCTGCTAACAAAGCATTTCAAAAGTTTAACTTTAAATAAATATTAAACTCAGTATTAGAATGGAAGGGGCACAAAGAAAACGTCTGATACATTCCCTCTTAGCATTGTAGAGTTTGTTATACTGTGTATGCTCTAATTTCACAGGATCTGAAGAGGAAAGTTCAGGCTCGTGATTTTCATCACTCTCACCAGGATACCATTAGTACGCAGGATGTAATGTATAAGTGAAGTCATTCAAAACAGACATGCTTGTCTTGAATGCTTGACAATTTCCAGGTAAATTTCAGCTTTAGAACTGAAAATCAAGTTCAAGATCAAGCAGCACTTCGTACTCTCAATTAATTATGAGGGGCATCCAAGTAATCTTGAGAGCAATAAAGAGGAATATAGCATAAATACTTAACTACTGATAAAATGTGTTAGCAATGTAAAGTCAAATACAGACACTCCTCATTTAACAACCTACGCGTTTAACGACCGGACTTATGGCAGCTCTCCCACCAGTCAGTATTGTATGCTGTATGAGAACTAGATTTAATAACTAAGAACCATCATCTCGCATGCCCCTTTCCCAGTGCCCCTTTCCCAGTCTCAGTATCGCTCCCGCTGTCACTCAGTATTCACTATGTCAGCATTAGCAATCTCCAAGGCTACATATCTACATATTTGTACTGTATTGTTCATCATATCATATTATTTTTTCAATTTTAACTGTATTACTGATAAATGCTTTGGTAATAAACATACAATTTACAGAAAAAGTGTCACAAAGTGAAGTAGTGGTTTAAGGAAAAAAAAAATCATTAAGTTAAACGCAAGGCTGACAACCCCCACTCTGAATCTTGGATGTTAGTGTGCCACTGACGTCAGTAATACTCTACATTTCTGTTTAATCTGCCTAAACTGGAAAATACGCAAGTCTGGTTTTAATAATCAGTAAACGGTAAATAAATCCGTTTTTTTTTTTTTCCCCCACAACGCAGCATAATACCAGCAGGAGGTAGATAAAGTAAAATTAATGAAACAATGGCTGATGAATACACTTTTCCTCCGCAGCCGTGCATTCAAGGAACATGTAATACCCACTTAACCCACGGTTATTACACAGTTGGCTTACACAATTGTACATAAAGACAGCAGGCAATTTCAGAACTAACGACTGGCTTATGGTCTTAGCAATAGAGAATTAAAGGCGGTGGCTTGGGTCATACATAACCGAAACATATTATTGTAGTAGGCGATACCCAATTCTTGATATCATCCAGACACTGCACTTAGGTATACGGTATTTCAACTGCATTTTAAAAAGCAATACTATTCTAGTATTTTGAATTACAGTTTCACCAAAAGGAAATACCACGGTATGCTGTGCTACCATTATACCACCCTAACCTAAATAGTAGTTCCAGTAATAAATACATTTTGGTTCGTAATCAAGAAAATAAACACAAATGTGTAAATGAAGTTGCCATACATTAACCTTTACACACTTGATTAAAATGCGAGTGCAGGAATCCATAGGTAGAACCATAATTATCCATAGGTAGAACCATAATTATCCATAGGTAGAACCATAATTCAAATGCCTTATCGAATCCCCAGCTCTTTAAAATTTAGAACCCTTTCCAATTTCGAAACGGTTCTCAGTACCCAAGCCTACACACTATTCCCTCCTGGTGTTTCACATGATATACAATGATGGTCCCAAAAAAAAAAAAAAAAAAAGTAGAAGGAGTTATGAAATTTCGGTTGCACCGTTTCCAAAAATGGTCAACAAAATGCAACTAAAAGGTCGCAGTCCGGAGCCCTGTATTATAATTAAAATGTTATGTTACATTCTACCATTTTTAAAAGGAATGTTGTTTAGATACGCCTTTTTCGCTTAACTTGGGAAATAAGCAACTTTCATAAATCTAAATCCATCAGAATCTCTGAGCTTAATAAACACTGACTGACCCAAGATGTTCTCCATAAGTACAAAGAGCTAGTGGTGCTGGGTGGGGGGGTGTTCTTCTATCCTTTCATAAAGTAGAGAATAATGAAGCATATGGATCATGTTAGGGGACTGTGGCTGGCTAAATCAGAGACCTTTCAACTTTCATCTTGACTACACTCTGGGTTATATTATCCTGAAGGAAGTGGGTAGCAGCCAAAGGCTCTGTTCCTCCCTGCAATGTTCTTATCAATAGAGAGGCAGATTTTGAATGGACAAAAAGGACAAAACACTCGGCACCAGCTGAGAATGCCATTCCCATAAACTCTCTGAGGTTCTGTAACCATTCACCAAGTACAGTATTCCAAAATGATAAATCTCTGAGCAGAAGAACTTCACAGAAATGCCGATGCATGCTCTTTGTGTTTGCAGGTGGTGAGTTTGGCCCTTGCTCTGGTGGCTTCCAGGTCCTAGGGCATGTTGCCAATACCCATCAAATTCCACACCATGACAGTAGTATTGCAGAAGAAAATGGAATACATCTGATCTCAAAGTAGTTTAAATCAGGGAACCCAAAACACAAAATCTGCTACATACTGTAAATACTGAAATACAAGATTGCGGTAGTGCAATAGAGATGCACAAAAAGGCAAGACATAAAGAGCATCTAGGCTACAAAGAATGTGAGAGGGATGGATCAGGTCTTAAAACCAAATTGTTTTTATTGCCATTATAGCGCATCAAGGGATTCAATTACCGTCACACAATGGTGTTGAATGATATTCGATTTCTGCTGACAACATGCAATTTGAGCGCATCATTCATCAGCTGTGATTTGTTATGTACTCATCAGGACTTTGTAAAGACTGGGTAAAGATCCAAATATCTATAAACAAAAACCATAAAAATCACACAATGTGGTGAACGTCTCACCACACCGTAATCATATAATAAACAACGATGGAAACAATGCAAGATGTTGGGACACTGACAGTAGCTTGGTTATGACTACATTTGACGTTCGTTAGCATGCATGATAGCGTCCACTCGATTATTAAAAAGTATTGATTAAAATTACCTTCTCGTGGTGCATAGTGGACGAAGGTGAAAAAAGAGAATGAAAACCATCAGTTGTGTTGAAGCATTTCATATTAAAAGTGAATGACAGTGCAGTCGTCTGTCAGTATTGCAGAACATAACTTTAATATCACCACAGCACAACTGCATTGCAAATACATCTTAAAAGAACACATTTGGTTTAGCCATAGATATGTGCCATTTAGCCTCCCAGAGCAGCCTAACCTGTCTTTGCCATCACTTTGATTTTTATCATTTTGTTTAATTTACGTTCTACAATTGCTCCGTCAATATTTGCTGCTAAAACAAAGGTTAGCCTTGTCGCATAGCTGCATCATCATACATAATACGGTATATATAAATTAAAATATTTAAAATAATATTTTTAGTAAACATTAATTGTGTACGTTTTGAGTAGGGCTGAACGATATTTTGCTATATTTTTGCAATATTTAAAAAGTTGAAAGCTAACTATAGTTAAATAGAACTTTACTATTAAATAAGCTGGTTGTACTGCAGTTGTGCCAACAGATACAAAGCAATGCTAACAAATCACTAGCCTCTGTTCAATATTGTCTGTGAAATACAAAATATTTCCATACAGCAGAAGACAAATGTCTTTTTGTCACCAGTTCTAGTTAACTTTTCTCCTCTTCACTTGTTTCCTTTAATTTCTCACTCGAGAAATGAATCAAACAGTAGTAATAGGAGCAAAATGATTACGATTGTGCTGAAAAGTGCATGCAGAGCTCATGCAAAAGCAGTAAACTTTAAAATGATTTAGTTAAAACATATACTAGATAAATGTCGAAAAGAACCATCGTTAAAATTGCAAAGCTTGCTAAATTTTTGTTTCCTATGACTGACAAAAACGTTTTAGTGCAACTTATTGTTTTGAACCCAGCAAGACTATTATGGCGATGAGACAATTGCATGCGCATGAAATGCCAAGTCGACACTAGTACTGAGTGCTGTGCACGGAGTTTGCATGTTCACCCTGTGTGGGTTTCTGGTGGATAATCCCATTTCCTTCCACTGTCCAGTATAAATGAATTGTAGTGCCTGAACTGACCAGAGGTGTAACCCTGCAATGGCTGGCTGGTTGATGCTTCGTGTCAAACGCAATGCACACATTACATTTTGTGTAATCGATTACTCATGGAATTGTCAGAGTTGCATTTACTTCAATACCGATACTACACGAATGTACATGATATGATAACCATCGATTCTCATCTCACTGGTGTGCCATGAAAACTGGACTGCACCCCTAGTCTTAGACTGGTGAAAAACAGGAGACGGGGCTTCATTATGGGATGGGTGACTATTCTACCATGTCAAACCTGTCCCCTGGAACAAGCTGCAAGTCAGAGAGGAGAAAAAAGGAAGGAGAAAGAAAAAAAAAAAAAAAAAAAACAACTTTGCAACAAACTGTACAAATACCGCTGGCGTTTTCTGCTGTCCCACCCTAAAAGAAAATAAATCATATAAAATAAACTTATTTCCTAAGATTAGATTTCAGCATGCAGTCCATCCAACTTGTCACCTTTTTCATGTTCAGAATCTGTTTAAGGGCAATTCTAAGTAAATTTTAAGTTAAACTGGAGCCTTGCAATAAATAAAAAATGACAATTGAATTATCAATTAACTTTCGGATCTGTTTAAGTTGGTCCTTCACATCACATAACTGAGAAAAAATATTATAGTTTTTTGTTTTGTTTTTTTTGTTTTTTTTTAAATGTGATATAATCTGTTGCTGTAGTTTTTCCTCTTTGTAGTTGTTCCCAGTTGGACCAAAATCCAATTGCCATCATCAACTATAACAATACTTACAATACGTAAGCCTACTACATTGACTCTGTTCAACTGTTCCTTTAACTTTGCAGGACTGACATAGTATTCAAAGTATGAGACACATTAAAACAGCAAGAACAATACATAAATCAATATTTCAAATAAATTCAACCAATAATGTGAGGTTAGTCATATTTAACTCTAGGCTATGTCCCCTTTAGCATCTTGGGAGTAACCTAGCCTGTCTCTGCCATTACTTTGACAAATCATTTTGCTTAACTTTACTTCCTACTACGACTTCCCATCACTTAGCTGGATCATCTTACATCACGAATAATACGGTACATAATAATCATAAATATTAGTTTTGTGAAAATACTGCATGTGTTGATTCGTTATAGGGCTGAATGATAATTGAAAAAAGGTCACATTACGATATTAAAATTTTCTGATAAATATTGAAGTATTAAAAACAAACATCTGAAAATTCACCAACAATAAAAGTATAGACGAATAGGGCTGGCAATAAAACCATAGCAATAATGAACGCGATACAATTTCCCTCTATATCGATATGACAACAGAAAATGACAATAGAAAATGACGCCGGAGCTGACAAGCAGTCACAGGGACGATGGAGTACCAGGGCAGCCAGAGCCGAAAGAACACAAAGGGGGAATTTAGTGATTTACTGAACAAATAGGTGAATGTAACATGGCCTGGCAGTCATATGAAAGACAATACAGTCAACAGGACAACTCACCAGGAGAGCAGGCAAGTCCAAAGCATCCCATCTAATAAGGGTAATCCAGCAAAATTCAAAACCAAAGCACACAGTAAAATTCAGTCCACAAGAAATCCACAACGTAATAATCCAGAGAATTCAGAAATGCCAAGAACGTGAGCAGCGGCATTTCGTCGGTGCTAAAATAACGTGACCTACCACCAATCACAGTGTTTTGAGAATGAACAACCTAAGCATCTCGAAATGAGAGGTTGCAAAGTCATTACTTCAAGATACTAAGTCATTATTTTGAGAAAGTTTCTCATTATTTCCAAAGTTTCACTGAGATACCAAGTTATTTTGAGATGCCAAGTCATTACTTCGAGAAAATATTGAGAACCTAAGTTATTTTGAGATAGCAAGTCATAATTTTAAGGTTGCAAGTCATTATTTCAAGATACTAGGTCATTATTTTGAGACAGCAAGTTGTTATTTCTAGATAGCAAGCCATTATTTCGAGAACATTTCTCATTATAATGACTTTCATCACATTGGCAGAAATGGCTTTCCATATTAATCTCTGCCAAAAACTTGTGCCAACTAAAACTGGTAATACTACGAATATATTTTACCACTGGAATCATCGCCATCTCATAGAATACTCAGGATGCAAGCTCATACAGGTCACAGATACCAGCAATTAGTGTTGAAACTTTTAGTCGCTTCCCATTTTGGTTCAAAACAGCATACAACACTAACTTTTTGATGCGATATGTCTAATCCGCCCCCTGGAATGAGCAGCAAGGCAGTCAGAGAAAAGGCAGCGAAAAAGCGTACTCTGAGTGTATTACTAGTGCGACAACAAAACATATTACTGATTTATTAACATAATATTTCAGTTTACAGCCCATTTAATGTGTTATGTTTTTCTTCTGATTAAGGGAAATCTGCCTAAGGGAATCTTAAGGAAATTTAAAGCATAAATAGAACCTCAAAATAAAAATTATTATTCAAAAGAATGACTGATATATTATATCGTGATAATTATCATCAACTGATTTGGGAAAAAATTATTGCGATAAAATATTCTGCCATATCTCCCAACCCTATAGCCAAATAAAATTTATCAGTCAATAGCTTGTCAAATAATTTGGTGGTGTAGCCGTGAGTTGTGCCAACAGACACAAAGCAGTGCGGAGAAATTGCACACTTATTCTCAATATAGTCTCTGTAGGATCCAAAATATTTCCTTCGCAGTGGAAGTTGAATGTCTTTTAGTGACCAATTATTTGTTGCTTTTCTCTTCCTCACTCATTTTGTTAAAATTTCTCACAAATGCACCACACCGTGTCCAACAGCATAGACTAAAATATGACTTAAATCGAGAGCACATGCAGATCTCACGCAAAAACAATGGTGATAAACTTTAGACTCATTTTTTTAGAATATCTAGATTTGTTGAAAGGACTTTCATTAAAATTGCAAAGCTTGCTAGATTTAATTTCCTAGGACAGAGTAAAATGTTCTTATGATAACTTCTTGATGGTCTTAACCCAACTGACTATGGCAGCCATGTAACAACTGCATGTGGATAATATTCAATGTCAATATTAACATTGCATATGACGAAGGCGATGGCTGGATTGTGGACTGTGCCAATGCCCTTAGCCCTAGGCTGCAAACCCCTCACAGCGTTAATACCCATGAGGCTCCAACATTTATAGCACAAGATAAACAGCTCTGCTCATATACAGTACAACACGAGGTGACCATCGGGGCCCTACGTGTACAGAACAAGAGCTGACCACCAGAAGCAAGCAGGGCCTTCTCCACATACAACACAAGATGACCCCACCACCAGCCCACCCCTTTGCTCTGAACAGTGAGTGCAGACGATCAGGTAAGTTCTGAGCAAAGTATCCTCCTCTGTGTGCACAGTGGTACGAGCTTAACATCACTGAAACGACTCAACATTTTCAGGCTGTGCTGCCATAGAATCATTGTTAATTTTACTAAAAGCATGTTTTGGATTAACGACCCACACGCCTTTGAAATACTTCGGAAAGCATATCATGCAAACTTCGACCTCATACGCAGGATCAGTCACATACAATGAAGTTCAGCTTGTAGGTCGACTACGACTGGGTGACTGACAATTTGTTGAGTTATCAGGATTTGGAATCTGAACGGTTAGAAGACGGGAAACTTCAATACTGTCAATATTGAACATTGTGGATAAACAAGGTGAGAGAGATCAGTGGTGTGTGGTTTACATTCCGACATGCAACACACTGATGCTGTGTACTATAAACTCTGGCGAAAATTTGTGCCAACTAAGACTGGAAATGCTGCCACAGTTTCATTGTTAATCCAAAACATGCTTTTAGCAAAATTACCTCACTGTGTCAGTTAAAAATAACGGCCAATAGAACTACAGTATCTCTGTAACCCGTCAGATAATGTTAACTCATTCTATACCTGACAAGCCACAAAATAGCAAGCAAGCTATAACATAAGGGAGCAGGATCCAGACCTTGTACTAGACCTTCGTGATGGACCCCCCCCCCCTCCTAAAGGCAGTTGGTCAGGGGTCTTACAGGACCACGATCTGGCCCGGCTGCAAGCCAGTGGTGTACTACTTGCGTAACAGTAATGGTTAATCACCACTCAAAGATGGCTTATTTCTGACCCTTGCTATATTTTTTCACCTCCTAGCTTGCTTAATTGCCATGCCAATCTGCAGTCATTAACAGGCCAAGGATTTCTAAATGAACAATAAACTTACAGAGGGATGCTGTAAACCTTACTCATTTGGAGACAGTTCGGTTCCAAGACATCAGACACTGACCAGATGGCTGTAAAAAAAACAAAACACTATACAGAGACTGTTGCAGCAAAGGATAGTAACACATCTAATCTCTTCCATCTCCTGAGGCAGAACCACAGAGAAGGGAGAGGAACGCAATATTCTGTTAAAGTACTGCAGGAAAAAAAAAAAATGAAGTGTAGATGAAAGACCATAACAAACAGCTAAACAAAAACAGGAAAATACATCATTTCCAGTTCCACACCTCAGAATGCGAAGAGCAGATGATGCTGATATCACAATAAAACTATAGGGAGAGAAAAAAAAAATGCAGAAAATGTATGAAGATGTTGGTGCTAATGTATTTTCAAGAGAAAAATTACTCAGGATGCAGTACTTCAGTGTATACAATGATCCGGATCTGGATGGATGGATGTCTAGCAGAAATGTTGTAGGACTGGAGCCAACACTATTGCACACAAGTCAGTATCAGTGAAGAGTCTGCTTATCACTTGTGGCATCTCCGCATATGGATATAGTCTTAAACGTTAGCTGCTATTTATCTATAGCAGATAGCATATGCTATGAGATATGTGGTTACCCAACAAACAATTCTACCACATCTACCTAAATGCATAAACTCTCCTAACACAATCACACTCATATAATCATACTGTTAAAAAACACACTATACTGAAACTGTTGCAGCTCAACTAAAACAGGGAATGGAAATATTGTATTATGTCTCACAAAAATTCAAGTGAGTTTTTGAGTTCATTTACTAAGGTGCTTTTGTCAAGAACCGACAATGCACATTAAGTTCAATTCAATGCACATTTAAAAAAAATCAAAATAGAGTTCTTTTTTTCCCCTTACAAGGTGACTTGTTTTATATTAAGACTAATTTTCTGCAGTTCGAGTTTGACAATGAATATAGTAATCAGGTACTAAAGGCCTATTAAAACCAATGGATCTAAAAATTATACTGACCCATGCTGAGAATTTTAACTCCGTATTAGACTGGTATCAGGAAAAAAAAGTTGATCAATTTGGCGATTTATTATTATTTTATTTTTTGGTCAGTTAGATAATCTACTAAATTTGTTGAATAACCCAATAAAACAAAACTGATTACTCCATTTTAAAAAAAACTAACAAATACCAAGAAGCATTAAACACCATTAGAATGTCAACATTTTATTATCTAATAAAGTGCAACAAGGTATCCAAACTAAAAATCATTCCAAATTAAAATGATCAATTCCAGTTCAGGTATAAAGAGCTCAAAGCAAAAACAGTGCAGTTCAGGCAGCACTGAGCATTTGTGCAGCTCCAGTGCTGACATCCAACAGTCATATCAGATGTCAAGTTCAAGGAACAATGGAGACACGCTAGTGCAGTGTGAATCTGATTTTAATAACATACAAATAATATCTATTTAGAAATCCAACATTGGCTTACAATATATCTGTATCACCCAATATTAGTTTTAAAAAAAAAAAAAAAAAAAAAAAAAAACAGTATATCGGCATCAGTTCAACATGTCAATCTTAGCCAATAATGACACAACTACTAAACTAAAGACACAATTACTAAAATAATGGTGATGACTGCATTGGACCATCAGCAATTTTCCATTTTGGAGTATGAGGGATTTTGTTGGCTCAGTCAATACTTACACGAGGTCTCAAAGTCAAGTCAAGTGGAATATGGTCACATATTCAGCACACTGCATAGGGTGATGCAAATTAGCATTCCCTGAACTGCAGTGCTGCATATAAACATGAAGTACAGGGATAGAGTGGGTGGGGGGGGGGACACGCTAACAGCACTCCAGACAACATACAAGTAAACACTGATGGAATGTTTCAGATGGATAAAGGTGGAGCAGCAGAGTCGTATGCAGGAGCAATAAATAAATAAAACACAGGTAAAAGATAAATACAGGAAATGGTACCATGACTGTGCAAATAGCAATAAAACACTGGCCAAAGACATGTTTATAATTCATTATTAAATCATGCCCGCAGATCGATCTTTCATTTTCCACATAATACAAAATGATGTAACATTATTCCACTAATCTGCGCTGCCAAGAGCCCCAAGAACCCACCCCAGGCTGGGTAAATAGCTCAGGGGTTAGCTGGTTATCGGTAAGGGTATCAGCAAAATTAGACAAAAATATTATTGTAGGCATCAGTCAAAATTTCCACTACCGTATTTTTTCCCCCTTAAAATATTGCTAGACATTTGAGGTCTGTGGTCTTTTAAATAAAGAATCTCCTTTACTAGGTATTGCCATCTCTCCCTCTTCAAAGTCCACGCTAACACAAACATATACAATGCTAAATAAACATATTTGCCTAATGAATTACGCATCATCCCAGGATTAATATCTTCTTTTAGAGCCTTACAAAATTCCATAACACCAAACATTACATTGCCATTCATCCGTTCAGGCTTGGTGTTTCATAGAAGGATACTTGAAGATCCATCATGCTCAAAATCATGTTACCAGTTCTAAATTTTGTACCGTTTCAGTGTCCATGGAGCAGTTGGAGGTTAAGGTCCTTGTTCAGGGGCCCAACAGTGAAGTCAATTTTCTGGCCACAGAGTTTGAACTGGACCTTCTAATCACTGGTATAAACCCTCAGATCAAAAAAAGCTTTTCCTAAAGATTCGGTTTCAAAAACTTATCACAATAAATTATATCCATTAAAAGGACACATTACATTCCAAGTGCAATTAAATGAATACAATTCACTAAAAACAAATGCATGACATGGTGGCCCAGCTGTAGATTTGCCCCATATTGTGTGTGTGTTTGCCTGATCCTCCAGTTTGCTCCCACAAGCTAAAGACATCTTTAAGGCTAATTGTCATCTCCAAGTCTCATAGTGCGATAGACTGCTACACCATCCAAGGTGAAGCACAGTCTTCTGCCCTATATTGCCTGGGACCAGCTCCAGGTCTCATGACAACGTCCAAGATATGCTGTCACAGCAAGTCATTCACAACTCTTTTTGCTAATAAATATAGTTATTTGTATAGAGATAGACACTGAACTGCCGAAAACATTTACCAAATAATAAAACACACATTTTTAATTAACATGTTACAGATAAAAATCAGTCAAAAACCAAAGTATGTATATATAAAACAATGCTATGCAACTAAACTGAACAAATTACAATGCTTGATTGTATCCTTGTATTTCTGATATAATCATTTAGAAATGCTAATGTGCACTAAACACTATTCAAGACAGCCTTGAGAAAACATCCTTGACGTATCAATTAATTCATTATGTCAGTGACCTTCAAGTATTACTATTCATGCGGCGGCTACATAAGGGGGCGATTTACTGGATAATTTCCTCTTAATTTAAAACTGTCAAAAATGTAATTGGACACAAAAATGTTAATATTTAAATGTGGGATCTGTTTCGGTATGTTGAGAAATCATCCTTTTATATGGTCTTTAAATACAATACATGTAACATTTAAGATTACAATAGCAAATTAAAATATTATATATATGTTTCTAAAAATGTATGGAATAAGACATCAGGTATATAGAATTAGTCTGACATTGGAGACAAATTGACGATGTCTTATATCCTGGGTCTCTAGTGTAAAAGATTATGTATTAAAAGTCCCTCAGCGGTTCTCTTTCCATCCAGCACCACCCTCCATTTTTAATAACTACTTATTCACTTAGCATTTTTTGATAGCGCCCTGATTGTTATGCAGCACGCTAAAATCACAAATGCAGGAGGCATATATTAAAATTTCATATGAAAGCAAATTCACGCATCACACTGGGAATTAATTTAATATCAGGAAATACTTCTCCCTGGCGTCCATGTCCAAATATAAGACGTGTCACTTGTGGCATCTCCGCATTTGGATATAGTGTTAAACATTAGCTGCACAACTTCAGATGCAGCTGTAATGTCTGATCTGCTTATGAAATCCAAGAAACGTCCATCTACGGTTTACTCAGGATGATTTCACTGCTTAAGTGGAATTTAACGTATGTACTCCTTTTTTGGATGAGATTTGACCTTGCAGGCTGCGTCTGCCTTCCCGAAAAGGCCCCTAACACATTCCCTCACTCCCCATCCGAAACGGCACCGGCTCCCGAAACAGTATCTGGCTGGCGTTGATGACACGTGTATCAAAACGTCCAGTCCTCAGTACCAGAGAACACTGCTCTGTACTTTAACCTACCAACCGAAAGCTCAAAATAAAACCACGCAGGAACTGTCACTTAATAAAGGACCCACGAATACGACACGTGTTCTGATATTTATCACATATTCTTATGATACATTTTTACAAGCAATTTTTACGTTTTGCATAGAGTGGATCGCATTCCGCGTTCCCTTAATTGATTATTTTACAGGCAATATACGGGAATGTACGCTGTAACAACGCTGTTAAACGCCCAACATTCAAGATGATAAAACGCGCCGAACAAAACTCTTGTTTCTTACCGGAGTACTTCCGGGATACCAACAGCGGAGGGGAGATACAGGAACAGCAAATGTTATTCAGTACAGGCGGTTTCAAGTCGCCCTTAAAGGAGAATTACTGTAGACCCGGCGAGGTCTTTCCATCATACGTGAAATCGGTAGGGGAGAGCAGTTTGTCACGGTGCACCTTACGCCTTTTATTTATGTTTTTTCTCGAATGATACTTTTCTACCATTAAAAGCCAGCTCTTAGCGATCGTTACTCGCTACCTGGCCAAGTAATACGAGCGTGTCATTACGTTTCATCTCCAGCAAAACCGGTTTATTTACCGCGGCGGCACCCGCCCCCCGCGCAATGGGACTCTCCAAAATTTATTCCCGGGAAGACTGACGTGCAGGGTCAAGAAACAGCTGTTGAAGTTAATGTTCCTCCCTCCCGCTCCGCCTGAAAGCGGTGCCCAGACAGTGCGAAATGGTTAGTTATATAATGCGATGTGTTTTCGGTGTTATTGGGCAATTGTTGATGGTTTTGACATGGGTGCCGTCACAGAACACAGAGGATATTACGTTGTAGGTTCAAACTGTTGTTTTGAACCTGCTACAATATAGTGACACCTAAAATGTCCAACCAGCTATGGTTGCTTTAGAACTAAAGGATTGTAAGGGTTTCAGTCTTTTTATTACCTTGATTTTGGGTAAAATGTTTGTGGTATGTTATTTATACATGAGTTCTTTTAGTCTTTGGAGATACCAGGTGTGCGGGTTACCTATCTTGTTTTTTTTTTTCTCATGACCATTAAAGAAAATGTATTAATAACCAATTCCTCTGACATTGGCTCTAGCATTTCAGGGCCCATTGTCTTCTCATGTTGAACGACAAATTAAAACGAGTTTTGTTATTTTTAATAGCTTCTATTCAACGTGTTTACCAAAGTTCATACTGTAGGCAGCACTTACTGGAAATGGTTAACCTACAGGAATCAGTACTATGAGCATCTTAATTTTAGGATCCATTCCAAGTACATTTATATACCTGAAAATTAAAAACAGACAATTGCCACTGAAAACAAAAAAACATTTAAAGATTTGTATGCATGGAAGTCCATAGTTTTAATAATCAGATTGTAACAAAACTGTAAAATATATATTTCAAAGCATTTATCTTTTAATAGCTTATTCTGGTCAAGGACAAGGAGGATGGAGTTTGTCCAGCAACAGCAAAGGGCAAAATACACATTTTTGATGTATAATATTCTGGGAGTACATCCCTTTTCTGATATTATTTTGGGATATGACATTTAAGTTTAGATTTTCCAGTTCTTTTTGTAGTCTTCTTTAGACGATGTTTTACTTAAAGTCACACTAAATTAGAGAATTTTGCTCTCTTTGAAAAAGGTTGGATGCTTCAGAATATAGAAGACCATACACTGGAAAGTGTCATGCATTCTGACTAAATCAAGAAAGAGTTCCATGTCAGCTAACCTGAAAAGTCCATTTGGATTTTGTGAACTATGTATTAAGTATGTAATGTATGCCAGATGAAGAGTGAGATGCCTGTCAGTTTTTTGAGTGGTTCAAAAGATGATTGAAGGGAGAGTTTAAAGCATATTAGCTTCAGTTGAGCAAACGTACTAATATACATGAATAATAGCTTTCCTCCATATATAAGATACATTTATATAACTTTCTGACTTTTTACAGGTCTTATGCTAAGGGAGGAATCCCCATGAGTTAATATTTAGATTTTTTTCTGTTTACTTCATACTGAACAGAATGATAACAATAGACCACAACTCGTAGGTCACAGATTTTTACCGTCAGTGAGAGCCTTTCCACAAAATAAGATGGTAGACCCTAGCTGTTGTTCGGTTATTTAAAGGTCATTTTGAATGAATAGCTTTCCTACAAATGTTTCTATGAAACTGCACCTGGTTCAGTGTTCACTTCTGAAAGAGTGAGCAATGGAGCTTAAACTGTGTGCCAACATTTTGAAATACGCATTTATAATGTGATAAACTTGATAAAGAAAGGATCTGCCAGGTATTGTTAAAATACTATCCTTACTATAGTAAACTTTACATAGGGGCTTGTGATTGAAGAGTATGTTCATTTAAAAGCCCAAAGTTAATTCCAGAGTCAAATACAAAGTATTGAACAGACAGTCTACGTTAAATCACAACATGATTGTCGGTAATTGATGCAGTGTGGGTATTACATAGTCACAATTTTTTAAAGGTTATTTTTCTAATAAAAAATAAGCAACATGCATTTCAGTTGAGCACTTGAGCATTGTTGGCCAGTTGCAATATAGCCTAAGAATACTCTCAAGTTATAACGAGTAACAAAAGAACGTTAGAACACTGTTTTTTTTTCTGCTTGGCATTTGTGATCCTTAGAAGCTTCAAATGCTGAAGAATAATTTCTATTCTATTTTTTAAAAGGAATTTAAAATAATTGTGACTCTTCTGAGCATCTAGACATCCTTAATTAGGTATCCTGAGGATTTAGATTGCGGATCAATTGCTTGATGGAATCAGACGGAACACCATCGGTGAAAATAAAAGTGACTTTTTAAGTTAAGCTACGCATATGCTCAAGCAAAGACTGTACATACAGTGTTATAATGTGCATATGTTACAAACACACCTAAATTTTGGATTAATAAAATTAGGTAAAATTATATCACGAATGGACTTCTGAGTAATCCATCTATCCTTCTTCTAAATGCTTGCCCTGATCAAGGTAGCAAGGAACTTAATTATGATTTTATTTATTTTTAACTTGATTTTTGAAAAATTACCATTGTAAAGAACACTTCACTATGGTTTAAACTCTGCCATATTTATATTTATATTCATGCAGAATGCTTCACATAGGTGTACAGCAGGCCTGTAGCCAGAAATAATTTTTTTTGGAGGGGGGTTCTGGCAACCATTCCAATAGGTCTGTCTTGGTACAATCTTGCCAGTCCGGGGAGGGAAATTCAAAGTCGTAATTTTACTGCCTGACTACATCTCTGGTGTGTAGATTTCCCATCTCAGGCATATCAATTTCCAAGAGGCAGATAACTGGCGGGTGGGAGGGGGCCTGGCTAGGCTTGCATGGATTTACCGCGGTATTTGGTAGATGGTGTGATGTATGAATAATTAGATAGTTCCAGCCTAAGGCTCAGCTGGGGAGAGGGCAGTGTTAGGGTGTAGGCAGTTGAATTTTCCGACCAGCAAGATTTGTCAACTGGGGGGGCGGGGGTGACGGTAAGATTTATCGGCTGGGTTGGGTAGGGTTATGATGGCAAAATGACTTGCCAACTTATTTCACCGTCATTGGATAGCAGAACGGTAGATTTCCAGGACATTGCATATTTTTTAGGGATGACTTTCAGGAAAGCTGTGATGTCAGGGTATACAGAAATAACACCATTTCAGAATCTATTTGAAGATTTCAGTGTCATAGTAATGAACGAAGTAGCTTTGTAATGACTCTTGAGTAAACTGCAGGGGAAAAACCATTTATTTTAGAATTACTAGGTACAGTACAGTATATAAAGGAGAGTTCTCTACAAGTTACCTTATTCCAGGTTTAAAATGAACTCCTATATTTGCAGTAGCTTTTAGATACTTATCTGATGTTTTTACAAATGAGATTTACTTTATATTTGCTCATTTATGCAGCCAGCTATTTTACTAGAACTATTTGGATAAGGTATTTTGCTCAAGAGTACTACAAAAGGGCTTCTCCAGGGAATTGAACTAGTATCCTCTTTTGTAACAGTACTATAAGTGAGACATCTGTATTCGCTGTAGTCAGTTATGTTTAGAATCAACTCTTATTACCCCGCATGAGAGATCTCAATACCCTCCGCTGACACTCTCATGCTGGCTAGACATTGATTGAACTAACTATGGTATCTGAGCTTTGAGCTGATTCCAAGGCCCCCGCCAAGCTCAAACACTATAGTCTGTTCATTGTCTCCTAAAACAGTCACTACATGTGCTACTGTATTAATTTCAAATTTGCTGTTCAAATTAAAAAAATAATCCATGATGTCAACAATAACCTTGCTGCTTGAACCACAGCTGTTGTTCTTTGAAACCACATGAAAAGCAATCAAACTGCTGTATATGAGGTTTATTTATGACACTCTTCACTAGCATAGAGAAATAAAGTCGAATCAGTTTTAGACATAAACTGGGCTGCAATTTTCTTTTCAGTGTATTCATGACAGGGACATATAGTCAGTGAAACCAGAAACATGTCACTACTTGAAAAACAAACATTGAAAGATAAAAACAAATGCAGTATTGTCTCACAACAATTAAGTTCTGTAGCCAAGCCTTACATCAGTTGCATGCAAAAATACATTGCAGCAACGAATGTCTACTTAAAGCAACAGTACTGAAATATGATACCAAAAGAAAAACTGTAGAATTTAAATGTTTGTTTTTCAGTGGTCGAGATAGGTTAATGAACTGAATTACATAGTAAACTTACGTTTGACAGAAATCTATGATAATATTATTTACAGTACATGACAGAAAGTGGCCTGTACAGCAAGTGATAGTGACCAACAATACAGTAATGATCAGAATATCAACACCTGAGTGTATTTTACAGTGATTGTTTACTTGAGAACTCAACTAGATCCATTGGGGTTTGATTTATTCAGTTATAAAAATGATAATTGTTCATAGTTTTGTAGGTAACAGTATCATGAAGTAAAGTTTTGTCAGGCCGGCACATAAGGCAGTGTTTTCATTCTGATGTACTGCCGCTTTGTGACATAGGTCCCACTTTGAAATCGCTACTCATTTTGTTGTGGCAGGTCACCTCCGTTGCACTGAGCTGGAGCACTAGATAGTGAGAGAGGCACTATAAGAAACGCTTGCTTGCTGGCACTTTCTCTCTCTCTCTCTCTCTCTTTTGCTCTCTGTAGGCTACAGCCACTGTTTCTCTAATAGTTGTCTTTGTCACCCTGGTGTAATTTAGGGGGAGATGTTGTGAAATATAGAGTTGTTAAAATCGTTGTAGATGTGCAATATGTAAATATGTATTTCATAGTTTGATTTTTCACTGGTTTATTTCTGACTTGGAATTGTGGCCAGTTGCCTTCACCAGTGTCTAAGTCTTAAAGATCCACTTGCTTGCTATATATACTTGCTTGCCGAACTTCCTCATAGTGGAAGGAAAGAGAAGGGGAGGGGATATTATAATATATATCAAACTTTCTTAGGTCTTTGTCAGTTCAAAATGAAGACCAAGACCAAGTGTATTATGAAGATAGTTTCTTCAACATGCATGTTGTGCACTTATAATTGTTAAATGACTTCCTACCTGAGTATGTATCACCGGATGCAGAAGAATAAAACACTGCATAATTAATATGTTTAGTTATATTACTACAAAAGTGGTCCTGCCTTGTGCGCTCAGCTCCCGAGATGTGTCTGCACCCCCCACGACCTTGAATAGGACAAGCAGGTGCAGAAGATGGATAGACAGATGGATGGGCAGACAGACGGACTACAAAACTGGATTATTTGCTCACCCCAAGAGCAACACCAGTACACTAAGTCTATAACAATGAGAAAATCTAATACAAAGAGTAAAGGCACTGTCCCTGTTAAATATTAATTTATTTTAATCATTTAAATGAAACAAATTTCATAAATTTTTAGCTTTGAGGACTTATAAGAGCTCATATAGGGCAGTGTCAGTGATTAAGTCTTATCTCACAGACATTCCAGACCTGAATGTTCTTGGATATCAACACTTGTTGACCCATCCATTCTACATTCTAGCCTATGAATGTACTGCCGTACTTGTTGCCATACTTGCTAGGTGTGTCACCCTGAATTAGAGCTTCTGCTAGGTTAATAAGATGCTAATGTAAATGTACATACCTCCTGGCTCTAGGCCCTGTGTGAACTATGGAGATGTGTCACACAGAAGTGTGTGTGTCATCTCGCAAATGAGATGGATGTAACTGTGCATGTTTGCCCCAGTTTGATCAATGAAGACATGCCACGGTTTGGCAGAGAAAGCGACAGTTACACTGGGGATTACATTAACCCCACACTATGAGAGGACGTCAGCCCTGACTGATTGCAGCTGCCTCATTCAAGATGGAGGAAAATAACCAGATCTGTCTAAATGTCCCTAGTGGTCTCAGGATAACAAGTGATCCTCTGCCATCCTTTTCCAGAATGTACATTCTGAAGCTGTGGGAATGTACATCAAACAGATTTAAGAATAAAATGTATTTTAGAAAAAAAATTATTATATCTTGTTCAGGTTTATATTCCAATAGAGAATAGCTGAGTGATAAATTACGTTAATTCCTCTTTAGTGTACATTATAAATTACAAAGTGTTGTATTTGCTAACCCATTGTTGATGGGCTATTCAGATAAGGTGTTTATGTTTACAATAATTGTGATTATAGTTGGACAGCTGGAATCCCTCCCTGATACGCTTAATTCCTAGATGATACCCCCTTTTCTACAGCAGTGTCATAGTTGGGAAGTGGGCTTTTTTCAGGACATTAAATAAGTGAAGAAAACAAGAAATATTTTTTGGGTGTATTCCCAGAGCTCTTGTCTGATTGACAAACACAATGACAGGAAGTGCTGCTTCACACACCAAGTTATTGACTTTGGAATGACTCAAGCACTGGGGGGGAGGGGCTATACTCATACCCCTGTATGTGGCCTTGCATATATTATTACAATGGCATATTACTCTATAATTAAGAGTATTGCTATACAGAAAAGATTGCAAGGTAGAATACGATTTGGGAAGGAGCCCATTATTTCTGAATACTCGCACACTAATGCAAACTAGAGTCACAAACTTTCTGAGACGGTGTCTTTGTGCTGCCAGAGAAAACATTCACACTGAGTGGAGTTTGAGCTGAGGGTGAATTTGAACCCACAACCCAGGAGCTGTGCAGTTACAGGGCTAAGGCACCAACTGGCAGAGTGACAGAACCACAGTCTTTCTCTATGTTTGGTTGCTTCCCTCCAGCCTAATTGTCAACCGTCATCCTGAGGATGGTTTTAACTGGGAAGCCTGAGAAAACTGCTCGATGCGGAATGCATAAGGCACCAGGGACGACTGTGACATATTTACAGTTATAAACACTTCGTATGTGCCCTGTACCAAATTCCATTGACAGTTTACCTGATTTTCAGGTGTTTAAAAAAAGGTTGAAACCGACCACAGTATTCAACCCTACTATAACGTTAAGGGAGTTTATAATGAGGATTGCATGGACTCTGCCCCCACAATGTCCAGCACATGCAACACCGCATTGAAAAAGAGTAATTGTGATGGTTACTGGGTCCTTCGGGTCTCATTCCAAAACTGAAACTCCCCAGAATTAAAATAGAACAATGTCTGGTCCCACGAGATAACTTTCCTTAAACCAGGGGAGAGTCGATCACTCTGTTCTGTGTGCTTCTTCTGCAAGTAGGTCAGTTTTTAAAGGTTATATAAGCATAACATCACTGCTACACTTTGTGCCCCAGGTACACATAACGGAAATCATCTTGATCGACGGTTCTCCCTGTTATTATTTATCACTGAATTTCGCAGGCTATGTAGTTAAAAACCTTACGGAGAATTATTTGCAAGGTATTATAAGACACAACAACACCAAAAAATTATTTCATAAACAGCATTCAAAAATCCTTGTAATGTTTCTCATGATCATCATCAACGACAAATCAATTCTTTAGAAATGGATCTTTTTGATGTAATCTTTTGACGTAAAAGGTCCTTACGTAAATTATTAGAAGAATATTGTACATTCATTTGAGTTGCTGATTATAGCACTCGACCTCAGCTACATTCATATACCTGTTAGACATTTAACTGCATGTCATATTGAAATCTTCATTTACCTACTGCCTTTAAATCTCAGTTTTCAGCAGTTTGTCACATTGATATAGAAGACATGCATTTTAGAACACTTAAAAAAAAGTACCCGTTTCACTTCTGTATGTTGCCAGCTATATAAATATTTACATGATAGTTCAGTAGTCAGAGCCAGTCAACCCTTCTTCTGAGGGGGGCGGCAGCTTAGAATAACCAACTCCACCCCCCTCCCCCGGCAAGCTTGCCTAGGGCACCACATTGGCTTTTACCGGCACTGTCTATAGTCATGATTAAAATGTCCATCCATCCATTTTTATGAGTGCCTGTCTAGTGCGGGGTTAAGGTGAGTCTGGCATCTATCCTAAGAAGCAAGGGGTCATGAGACTCTCTAGATAGAGTGGCGGTCCATCACAGAGCACAAGCTATGTGAACCTTAGAAACACCAATTCTCCTAGTTGTATTCTTTGGACCAGGGCTATTCAAATCACGGTCCTCAAGGTCCAAGCCCTGCTGATTTTCCAGCCTTCCTTTACCTGTGAGCTGGGTATGAAGCCTCTGTGGCCAATCAGAATCAGGAATTATTAAACCAACTACCTGGGAGAATTGAGAACAAGGCCTGGATTTGGATTCGGGGTCCAGATTTGAAGATCCCTGCTTTGGACGGTAAGAGGGAAAGAGAGCACCCTCGGAAACGCCACATGGACGCAGTGACAATATGAAAACTCCTGAAACACACAAGAGATTGGAACTGAATCCACAATCCTACAGGTGAGAGACCATAGTCCTACTTAGTTCATGACGTTAATACAGAGCAACATTTTTGTGCTTGGTTGTTTAATTTTTTATCAAATTGAGTTGTATGAAACCTCATTAAAAAGAAAAGCACTTACACTATATTAATTCAAAATAATATATAACAAGACATATCCCATGCAGAGCACACTGTCTGGAATAGGATCCACGCCCCCCTGCAATTCTGACCTGGATAATTGGTTATAAGATGGTTTTATAGATACATATAACAATATAGAGTTAGACAGCTAATGTAACTTGGCAAATAAATATAAAATGGCATCATGGTGCTGACAAGCAGCAATGACCAACAGCTGGATATAATTGTGGGCTTGATTTTGTGGTGGAAAGTTATTTGAAAAAGACAGACTACAAGACT
Organism: Hippopotamyrus pictus; assembly: GCA_026781145.1. Classification (NCBI taxonomy): domain Eukaryota; kingdom Metazoa; phylum Chordata; class Actinopteri; order Osteoglossiformes; family Mormyridae; genus Hippopotamyrus; species Hippopotamyrus pictus. The sequence goes on along the minus strand of JAODLC010000123.1, from coordinate 27,693,088 downwards.
CAAAACTTCTCATGATGTTGACTACATATCAAAGAATGGATAACCAAGGATAAAGAAAAGCAACACTCAAGCATCATCCCCTCATGGCACCAGGATTATGGTCTGAAATCTGCTCTTGGGAGTTTGTGTGGTCTTCCTGTGTTTACATCTCTCTTCTGTGTCCTACAGTTCCTCCAAAGTCATGTCATTCTGGCAAATTGGCAGCTCTGTGTTGTACTTAATACCTAATAGTGTATGGATAAAGTATATTCCTGGCCAGGGTGTTCCCTGACTTCCTCACTATACTAATTATAGACAGTTTAAATGGTTTTGACCCATAAATTTAAATACTGTAAAATGATTAGCACTCCACACCCAGAACACTCACATTAAAAACATCCTTCCAGTGTCTTCTCCAAAAATAAAAAACAGAATGATTGTTTCCGATTAAAACAAATATGAAGATAAATGCCACAAGATATTTTAAATTATCAAGGTACATGAAATTTTTGTATATTGCTAGTCTTTGTTTCAGGCAATTAATCCCGACTAAATGACACATGCATTATTTGCTGTTTGAGAGTTTGTCATTGAAGAGTTTTGCATCTTTCTCCTGATGTGATTTGAACCAAGGAATTTTGTAGCGATGCTAGAGATGGTGCAATCCTGATTCCATTGCTTTCTGAAGTTCTGTAGCCCACATCTGGAGAGACCACCACTGCCTTGCTTTGTTGCTATCACTTGGCCTGCAGATCAATAAAAAAAATGCCAAACCCTACTTCCACCACTGAATCTTTCTAAAACAAGGCTTGCCGATCCTTTACCAACATTTTGCCGGCAGTAATTATCGCCAGTTATCATTAAGTAGTCCACTTACAAAAATTATGACTAAAATATATATTTAAGCTTGTACTGTTTCCCTGAGTCTTTTGAAGTTCAACATCATTATGCACACATAAATCCACTCTAACTTTGCTAGCTCGCAGCGCTGTCTGTGTGTCAGTGGAGGGTGTGATTGTCTATGAGAGGAACAGCCAGTTGTTTAAAATCCTTCTGACGGTTTCAAATTCCCCTTCGCGCTGGGGGAGGAGGCGAGCGACAGGAGAAAAGGAGGGTGTGTGTGTGTATGTCTGTGTGTGTGTGTGTGTGTTTAGGAGAGAGATCGCAGGCGGCGCGCTTTCCTAGCTGGCTCAGCACAGGCAGCCAGAATGAAAAAGATAGAAGGAAAGGAGAAGGAGGGGTTAGTGCTGCGGGAAGGGAGGCGGGGGTTGCTGCTTGAATGGGCGGTGCTAACTAGCCGTCAATCATGGCGGTTACCACAGAGGATGGGCGTCTCCTAACGGCGGGACGTCCAATGGGAGGCGACGCTCCTTCTGTCGCCATGGTGACGGGGTTGTGCCCGGGGAGGCTGTGATGGGTTGACAGGTGCGTGACAGTCGGAGCTCTCTGCAAGCATGTACGCCAAAGGCAAGAGTAACAACGTACCGTCCGACAGCCAAGCCAGAGAAAAGTAAGTTTTATTTATGGCGCTAATTCGCTATTACGAACGTGCGCGAGTGGCGAGGCGGGCAGAGGCGTAACTGCGGTGGACAGACGAGGTGCTGGTAGCATAACGGCAGCCGTGTGCCGCTGGGCTGCCTTACAAACTTGTTATTGTCAGTTGTCAGTAGTGGGGGAAGACAGGCACATAGAAACGGCTAACTTGACCAGATATGTGCCGAAGCCGAGCGGATATTGTAATAATGATCAAAAAGAGACGACGCGCCCTGTGCCATTGTAGGTTTGCAAATGAACTGAGGCTGAATTGTTTTGTAGCTAAACTGTAACTGATATTATTTAGAGGTAGCTATAGTTAGCCAGATAGCTGTCGGATAGGTCAGTATCGACTGGCTAACGAGCCGTCAGATAGTCAAACGCCCGGAGCTACATTTAATAACTGGAGATTTAACAGAACAATGTCATAGTTAAGGTATTTGGAAGTTATTGCTAATTTGTGTTTTAAAGGAAGGAGCGTCTCGATGAGAGCTTGAACTTTTCCCTGTTATTATGCAAAGGTGAATCATCTTCTAAAGATAATGTTTTGCTCATCCACTGGCAGTTCAGTTATCTGACCTTAATTGAACGTTATGCGGTTAAGAATGAAAGGTTCACGGAGTCGGTAGATTAATACACACATGCGTACATGCACATCGTATATACAGTTAGATAGTGTGCTTTTCGTATTAAACATTTTAGTATAGTTGACATCCAGCAATTAATTCTTCGTTAGCAGTGCTGCAAAGGTAGCACATGTTTTTGTTGATATTGGGATTGGAAACTTTGGTATTATCGAGTCACTTTAAGAAACGGAACAAATGTATTTGGATGTGTGGGTGTCCTGCCGAGTAACTGCGCGCGGTTATTTTGTGGTCCAGTTGAAAAATATTCAAGCAAAATGTAAACCTAAACGAAATGCAAAATGTCAACCTAAAGCAATAGCCATCGGACTGTCGCTGCTCGGAGGGAAAGTTACTTGCCGGTGTCCCTTCAGTGGCCCGGCTCTATCAGCAGGACAAGTTTTCTTTTCGCTTCTTTTGTATAACTTCTATTGAGCAAATATCAAGGTTTCTTGATCTCATCTCCCCTACACATACTCGTATTCTCTGGTTCTGAGTGATTGGACTGTGTACGTATGTATATGTACTACTGTGTCTCTTCCTGGCTGCCTGTAACCGATTTTAAATGAACGTTGTTGGCATTGCAGTCGCCACAGTTTGCAATTTGCAAATTAGCGTTATGAGGAAAGACGCACAGCAGTTCTGTAATATTTCACTGTTTCATTGATTAATTAATTACTACATGGAAATCGTGCATTTTTATCATCGTCGTTTTTAATTAAATTATAGTGTAAAGCTCATCCTCCTTATCATAGTTCTGAATGATAATTTGCATTTTGATTAGTTACAGAAGCAATGTGATAATAGTAATATTTTAATGTATAATTGAACTGTGCATTGAACACCAATAAATATTTATGTTATACTGAGCAGCTTTTGCAGCGTAATTGCACATTGCCTGTAGTGGTATTAGTTTGATCCCATTAGTATTTCTGACACTAATCACTGACAGATTTTAGATGTTTCGATGGGTTTGACAGGCTGGTCGCTAAAGGCTCAGCACAGTTAGCGGGAGCTGCTCAGACCGGTCACAGCTATATCACCTGAATGTTGTTTTCCTTGAAGTTTTTGCTCTGAAAAGTGCCTTGTGAGAATATACACTGAGAGGAATCGTTTGTGTGCCTCGCTGAGCCGCGAACACCCTCCACCATGGCTTGTCTGTCCCCGCTGGAGCTTTCGCTTGCGCGGCCTAATAACAGTGAAGCAGCAGCGGACACCCTGCCAGCAAGGCTGCGGGGGAACCTGTGGCGGGCTGTGTGTTGGGTTTATGGGGTGGGCATTTTCTATATGCACTTGTTGCTGTGTGTTGGGTTTAGGGGGTGGGCATTTTCTATGTGCACTTGTTGCTGTGTGTTGGGTGTAGGGGGTGGGCATTTTCTATATGCACTTGTTGCTGTGTATTCTCCTGTTTTGCGCTAGTCCATGTCTTGCTTCTTCTAAGGTGGGTTAGTCTTCACCACTTGGGTGTACTTAGATCGTCTTAAAATTACAAAAGAGTTGAATGTTGAGGGGGGGTCTACATTATCAGTGTTTTGTAATGCTCTGTTAGTCTCCCCGATAGATGCCATACTTCCTTCCCTGTGGAGTATCTCAATACATTTTAACTTGTTCCAAAAAGCGTCCTTGAATATTTCTTGTTGAAATAGTATTGATGACCTTGCATCCACTCATCCTTCATTTTTCCCACGTATCCACATGAGGGTACTGATGAAGTTATATTTTATTAATATAATACATTTAAGTAGATATTGCAGAGCAACATAATAAACAAATTTGTCATGTTGTTGTTATTACTTTAAATGTTAAGGGGGTGATTAAAATAGAACACCTTGTAGGCAATATGTGTGAGTATACAGATGAGTTTTTTTCTGCTACTTCTCCCTCAGTATTTTTTCAACTTACCGTTAGACCATTATAAGGCATTTGAGGAGGGTCAGTGTGGCTTTGTTGATCAAATGAGACAAATGTTTAACTGCAGGAAGATCGAAAGTGAGAATGCACTGAGGCGCGAATGGGTATTTCTTGGTCGGCTACGCTCATTAGTACTGAGGAGACGTGTGAAACTCCTTTATGTATGCAACACAGCAAGGCTCCAACAGTAAAGTAAAAAAAAAAAATGCTGCTTCATTAATTTACATGGTAGAGCATTTGACCTCCAGGAAGAGCCCCACGGAGGGCGTCTTGTCTGGTCTGCCTGGCGCGATTGTAATGTCTAGCGAGCGTGGCCTCCCACATCGTTGACAGAGGGGGAACCCTCTTTTCAGCACAAAGCTCTTTAGCTTTTATTTGCTTGTTATGTGTAAAGTCATTAAGTATTTTATAGCTGTTTGCTGTCTGAGTTTGTTTGCTTTACATGTAATTATGGTTAGTATTGTTTGCATTGTTCAGATTTATAAATCGGACGTATTTTTGGCTACAGCTAATTTCAGCGCGTTCTTTGAGTCATTGACGTTTCACTGGAGGTTGATACAGAGACGGTATGGCTATTCATGTTTCCAGCATTAGTTGTCACTGAGAGGAGGTGCATGGTGCTTTGTACTGATATTGGCTATATCACTAGTTGGGAAAAAATGCTTAGAATACTCTTTGCTCAAAAGGAAGGAGTTATGGGTATACCGTTTTGGATTTGTAAGATCAGCAGAGTATTGGTTAAAAAGATGGTAACCCAAAGGTGGCAGGGGTATATCCTAGGAAGTACTTAACCTAAATTGCTATTATAAAGAGCACAGCTTTCTGACCACTGGGTTGCATGCATTAAAATTAGCTCAGCAATTATGTGTAAATTGATTTAAATGTACTTGCATGATGAACATACTTGAGAGCTGCCTTTACCTTTTGTATTCCAGGAATCGGGGTAGTTCGTTGTCATCATTGTGGCCTCCACAAGTGATGGAAAAACAAAAACAAAAGCACTGTTGCAGGAGAGCTGAATCATCGTTTAACGTTAACCTCTGTGTGTGGGATTGACCTTGGGAGTACAGCTCTCAGCAGGCGGACCAACTGGGTAAATCATCCGAGTCATCACTCCCCACTGGGCAGTATGGGGTCACGGGTTTCCGAATACAGCCGCTCCCTGTGACTAACGCAAAAGCAAAACATCCTTTCCTGAGCAGCGTTATGCTGGCCTTGGACTTCAATGACAGAGAGACACAGGACACTCTGTGACCACACAAGATTCTGAACTTAGTCACCTTTAGGAGGTGGGCATTGGACTGCTTGTGCAACCGAAACAGAATGTTCCCAAGGTTACTACAGCCTGTTCTTGGGTGAAAGGTCCTCGGCCGATAACCTGATGGGCAAAATACATGTTGCTACTTAAGGCAGCAATTCAGCTATTTTCTAATGTGACAATATTACTTATATAGCTTCTAGATCAGGGTGTTTTAGCCTGTGTGTCTGAAAGGAATGCTCTATGGTCTGACTGGCTTACCTGACCTGGTGTACAACTGGCTTCGCAAACAGGCCACTCTTTGTTTTTGCCAAACATGAGTAGCCTTTGAAAACCAACTGCACCCTCTCTGCTGGGTTTAAAATCAGAATTCCCACTGGATGGACCCTCTGTATTGTACTCAGCCAGGATAAAAAAAATATTGGGTGATGTTTTATGTTGGTGAAATATAACAACAAGTTCATGTCAATGATCTGCTTAGAGAGATTTTACTTATTTCTAATACCAGTTGCTGTGGTTTTCACATCTGGTCACCCTGCACGTTTTATACTGACTTATGTTGGATATAAACCTTTGACCACATGGGCAGGATTCAGCCCAGAGTTTCCTGCAGCCCATTCTGCCTCTGTGTTCACAGTCTCGCTTCTTCCCGGAGGACCCGTAAGAATAGCTGTAGACGAACCTGCTTGTCATGCCCTGTCAGTGCTCCGGCCCAGACCGGTGCCACCGTCACTATGTCATCGCCTAGTTCACGCCTCATCGGTGTCCGTTTGCCTGTGGCCTTATGAAAGCACAGGAGAATGTCCTCGTGGCCAAAGTTTAAAGTGCGGAAGCCCCAGCCGCCAGGAAAGGGGAGCAGAACATGTGACCTCAGTTTGGAAGTTTGGAAGGGTAGTACTTTTAACTTTCGAGTTGAACAAAAAGACACGCTGGTTCTTTTCCTTTGTTTTCATAGTGTTGCCTTACATGGCTGGTCGCAGGAGAGAAGTTGACCTCCATGCAGCCTGCTCTGTACCCAACCACCCAGGTGCTTGGGGAGTGGAGCCTGAAAGGAGATGTTAGTCAGACCTGGCAGGAACCAGGAGAACTCGCATCCACTGACACCACACAGGCCAAAGGTGGCGCGGCTTGCTGGGAACATTTAATTGCCAGCGGCCGCCACTTTTACAGTTACAGACAATTATTGGAAGCCGCGTGAAGTAACAGCCGCTTGTTCATTTGGCAGAATTATCCAAACTTATCCAAATATGTTTTGGGTCCAGGAGTCTGTCACATTTATGCATAAGCAGTTCGTGATCACCCTACACCCTAACGCAAGCTTAAGTCAGGCACCCTAAACCCAAACGCAATTCTAAGACCAGAAAGAGTTGGAATTTGCTGAATCCGGACTAAGGGCTGGGCAGTTAACTGAAATAGTATCAAAGCTGTACATTTAGAACCTCTAACTGACTTAATCTTGCTTTTGTCAGTTAATTCGGATATTACTTTCTCCAATGCGTACATTCACGAACTGTCCCCCTATAAAAATACTTTGTTGTGTTGAGTCACGTGCCTCCACCCTGTCCAGCTAACGTTAGTTCACGTTTACTCAAAGTGAAGCTGACGGCATGGGTGACATGACTGCAAGCACCAAGCCAGTGAAGCAGTTCATACCTAAAAAGAATGTCCTGTCCTTCGTTTGGGCAGATTTTGGCTTCAGTGAAGAAGACACCAAACAAAGAAGTCAAATGTAAACAATGTCGAAAAACAATTTCAGCCACTTTACCAGTGATTTCCTTAATCACCAGGGAGCTTGCTTTTTACTTAGTTAAAACTAAAATGTGACCTTTTTCACAAGATGTTTTCATTTCAAGCAATTTATGCTTTGATTTCAGCTGTATTCAAAAAATTGCCATAAATTGTTCATCTGTGTGTTTCCTGAAATTGTTTTTAAATGACAAAGGTAAGATATGCACCCCTTCGTTTGAAAAAATATTGCAGCTTTTAATTGTTCAGCATACTTACAGTACAGACCATGTCAGAAAACTGAGGGCAGCGTAACAAAAAAATAACACATCCATTCATTAATTGTAATCGCGGTAGAAGTTTGAAATAATCGTGATATTGATTTGCCCAGCCCTATCTGTATACAACCTTGCACCGTTTTTCATTTGGTTTAGTAATGTTTATGCACTTCATTTTCATCATGCAAAGTAGCTCCATAAATGATACTTTACGGTGTGATGGCTTTGAAAAAAGGGCAGTATTAGACACTTGTATCTGAAGAATAGATTTCTTAAGTTCTTATAGCATATGCATCAGAAAAGCCACGTTTGTCTGGACGAGAGAGCTTCACTCGGGGAGGCGGAGAGTCCAGTGCAGCCGCCACCCAGTGTACCAGTGCTATCAGATGACACAGGACGCGTAAAACAAACAACTGCTCTGGAGGCTCCCAAGGCTTTTATCACACACTTAAACAACAGGTACTGGACAAGTGTTTATCATTCAGGGAGGTAGATGGGAGTTACCAACAACGGTGATGCGTAGGAGGCTACCGGAACTTGTTTATTAGATTTGCCTCTTTTTTTTATCTTCTTGGGGGGGCCTTTGGGACCTTTGTCTTGTGCCTCAACCTGACACCCCATGTCCCTGTAACACCATTGACAAGAAACTCCTCAGTACTGCTTTCTGAAAATGAATTCCACCGTTCAGACGGCTCCCTGTGGATTTATTTCTTTATGTCGATAACGACACAGCTATAAGTTAATTTTAATGTTTAGGTATTTTTAAACTCACAAGTTATATATTATTATATTACCCGGGTAAAATAATTTGTAGTCAATCCTGTGTATTTTCGCAAATTAACCTTGGCAACCACATTATTGATTTTATATATATATATATATGACACACACACACACACACACACACACACACAACCACTCAAAAGTTTTTGCACACACTGAGATTGTCCACATTTGTGTGTCACTTGCTCACGATACACTCAGTATTCTTTGCTAACATATTTACAATATAGTCACCATTGAATATCTAATTTATTAGCAAGGAAATGTCATATATTTGATTCATCAAAGTAACCTCTGGCAGTAATAACTATAGCAGCAGAGAAAATTTGAGACATTCTTTCTACAAGGGACATTAAATACTGGTCTGTTTCTGGGATGAAGCATTTGAAGTCATAGGACAGCCTAGAATTTGACTCTGCCATCACCACACAACCAGTTAATAGGACGTCAGACATGCACTGTTACATACTCTTTCCATGTTATAAAGGAAACTTGTTTTATTTGACTTATATTTGCATTTATAGTTGTCCACTCAACTTTCCAATGCTCAACAAGAATAAAAATCTGCAATTTATGAAATAAATGGAAAAGTGGTAAAAACCAGCTTTGTGCAAAAAGTTTTGACTGTGTGTGTGTGTGTATGTATATATATATATATATATATATATATATTATATAAAAATGTGTGTGTGTGTGGCGAACATTGTGTCTTATATATAGGCCAATGCTATTTTACCCAAAGCTGCCTTATAGATTGGCCTTTGAATGTTTTAGGTGACATCAAAGAACATACTGGCACTTATACAAAATATTTCAAACACATACACTCATGCAGCACAGAAATGTGATAACTGACACGTGAAAAATGCTTAATGGACAGTGGTTTTTCAGTACCGAGTTTCAGACCGTGGTGCGTTGAGCTGATGTGCACTTTGGACTGGGGCAGTGATATGTCTATGGAGAAGAATGTAATCAAAATGAACATTTACGGCCACAGAAGTCAAAGACATAATGGATGTATGGAGGTCCTTTGACAGCAAAAAGGGTCTCCTTTGTATATTTTAGGCCAGATAGCACAGAATTCTGCATCTGCTCTTGGCAGCAGGTTGAGACCATTGCGGTTTTGGGAGGAAACAAAGTTTTAACCGACAATTGCAGCAAATGCTCAATATCTCACTCCTGTAAAGGGTGTGTGTGTGTGTGTGTGTGTGTGTGTTTTAAGAGACATATTTCTTATAAATTCTGGTGGCAAATTGGTCACATTGGTGGAAATGCTGGGTGGCTGTTTTGTTGGAGTCTACAAGAAAGAAGAAAGATAACATCAGAATTTAGTGTGATTATTCATTTTATTTAAGTGCCAAAAACACTGTATCATTATAGTTTTGCATGTAACAGTACTTTTGTCATCAAAATACTTTCTAACTACTCTGTTAATCAAATCACCTTTTATGATAATATTCTCCTGGGATCAATAAGGTCTTAATTAATATTCAGTACAATTGTGAATAGAAGGTAGCAAAAACATCTTACTTCAGTTTGTATTATCCTGTCATCTATTCTGGACGGCTGTATAGCCCTGCAAAATTTAGAAAAAGCCTCCGTTGTAACTCTGTATTTATTTGCTAAATGAGATTGTGTCTGTCGCTTGAATGTATGCGCATTGTCTCGCATGCCTTCTCCATGGTGGGAGTGTGGGGGCTGGTGTGGGGAAGCTCTCCAATATTTCACCACATTAATATGCGAGTGTCAAGGCATACACACCAGCGCAAGATTAAGCATGCGTGACTGAAGAGCTAAGGTAATGTCACGGTGTCGTGTCCTATCTTTCATCCCCGTTTATGAATGTCAGATGTAGAGGTCTCCTTCCTAGTCCTTCTGAAATTTTTCCCACATTCATTATATTTTAAAGTGTAGTTGTGTTTTATTTCTTGGGTCCTGTCCTGTGTCTGCATTTCATTCCTATTTTAGAGTGGTTATGACAGTTTTCATACAGGGTATCATGTATTGTTAATTTTTACATTCTTGCCCATGTCAGTGTTTGTTTTTTCCATTAAGACACTCGGCACTCACTGTACGACACCATGCTGAATCAGTGCTTTCTGTTATTTTTCCGCTAGCTAAGAAAAAAACCCCAAGCACAGCTGCCCCGCATTATTTATCCACGTTGCCTGACGTCTGTCAGCCGATGGCTTCGTAATTGACAGGAATCAGTTGGCCACACCAGTAATGCAGCCTTGATTTGACTTGGCATATGAAATGGGAAATGCTTGTATCTGGATATGTTAGCTGCAGACAGAATAATTTGCAGCATAAAAATGCAAAAATAGAATATACAGCTGTATCAAAATAAATGATAAATTTTTCGAGTGCTTATTTATTTTAAAATTTTTTGTAGCCTTATGTCAGTACAAAATAAGTACAAGAGCCCAGTTTCGTAACTTTTTTGGTACATAAGGGAAATGTGTACTGCGTTGGCCCAAATGGTAAATGTATAAATGACGAATGCAGGGGACACTTTTCAGATGTAGCATTTTGAAAACATTGCAGGGTCAATTGAGGTGAAATACAATAAATCTACAAGATACACCTTGTAAATGTAAGCATTAGAGTGCAGCTGAGATGGCTGGGTCACATTTATTTTGCAAGTGACACTCTGGTAATGCATTTTGCTGACTCAGCCTTGTCTTAGAGCAGCATAATGGTTTTTCATCCATTGTTTATTTTCCTGGTGGGTTCTTACAGTTCTTATCATTGTCTGCAAGTGTGATTTTGCTTACTAACAAACAGATTTTAGTCATTTACTGCAGGTTGATAATATCGGACTAGTATTGGTTCGTGCTAGTGACACTTCATTACACTTACAGCAGAGGAGCCCATCTTATTGATAACTACTTCCAGCCTGTTTGACTAATTGCAACTTTTTAAAGGTCTGTTTCTGTACTTTGTAGTGTTCAGCCCACGACGCAGTGAACATACTGTTTTGTTGCACTCTATCCATTTGTTATTGTACCTCTGGGCCCTGTTAAACTCTCAACAGAGATTCAAATTGGTTGTCTTATAACCACAAAGACAATTATGGCGTATTAAACATCCGAAGTATAATTTACAACTTTTTACATTTACATTTTAATAACACCTTGGTAAATCTGACTTTGCTAATTTCTTCTGGTGATTCGTACATTTGGAAGCATATAGCTGTGTCTGGGAGCCACGCAGTGTGACAGCCTCGGATCTCCCCTCTGGGTGAATAGATGAAACTGTGTAGTAACGAAAAGTCAGGAATTAAGCAGCTTTGTAGATTGGCCACTATTCAGTCACGTGTGATTTGTCGTTTACTTAATCCGTTACATTTTGCTTGTGTGTCTAACACTTGCTAACTCCTTGGACAGATGTAGCTGTGTACATAGTAAAGGCCATCAGTATTTTTCCAGTGAAAGTTTACAGATTGATTCAGTACAAGCAAATTATATCATGACCGTCATTTTAGCATGTGAATCTGATCTACTGTTACCCGTCACTTCCTCTGGAGCCAAAGACTTCCATTAGCTATCCGTCGTTTATTGCGATTTGTTTGTCATACTTCTGGCATGGGTACTCATGTCTTTAGTACAATACCAACATTTGTATATAAACATTAGTTCACATGAATAAACAGATTGTAAAATGGATACATTTTAGTAAATATTTCAGTGAAATATCCTGCTCTAAGTATCTGGACTAGGACAATAATAAAGCACATGTCAAGCAGCCTTTCAGTGTTTATAACGTGTTAATCCATATGCACATCTATCAGATTGGCATGATGTGTTTTACTGTATTGTTTTTCAGCTCCTGCCTACCCTGACTCTTAACCAGTATGATTTGGCTTAGCTAATTCTGTGACTTTACTGTTGAAAAGCCACAGAGCTCCAGCTTCTTTTCTCTCTTGTTTTGTCTGATAAGCCGGTGGCATTTCCTGCTATCCTGTGAGAAACGCTGCCATTCTTGGCACCAAAGTGAGCAGCCGTTCTTATTCGGAAGGCTTCTAAAAGTTTCCATCACTGTGCCTCTGTTAGGAGACTGTTTTCAAAGTTTTTTTTATATATTTAAACAAGGAGCATTTTTTTCCTTTGTGGATTTGATAAAGTGGTTTTCTGGTTGTGGGAAGACATTTTAAAGTGACTGCTTTTCTCTTTTAAAAAGTATTATGTTGTCATAACTGGAATAACCTTTAACAAGTTAGCCTGGGTTCTTTGTCTAGAATTTAGGACTGACCTAGTGAAGTCCAAGAGTAATTTTGATTTTATTAAATTTCATTTCAGTGGCAGTTTTATTTTTACTGTTACATCATACTACTACATAAAAGATTAATGTATGCTATAAAATCTGTGGTAAATGTAATTATTTGTGAGATCTTTTCTGTCCTGAGAGAAGCTTAATTTTTCTTGTAACATGCTAAGTTTACACATCCTATATATATGGTTTAGAGGGACCTCAGAGGCATCGATCCAGGTGTCTATTTCAGTCAATGGCTAATCAGAATGATGTTCTACCTTAGCAATACGTTACATTGCCTAGGCTGGCAAACTGCAAATTTAAATATTGCATTATGCTTTTTATGTTTTTTATCTACTATGCTAGTATGGCATAGTTTCATTTATAATAATTTATTGTTTAAGTGACATGGGTAAAGTGCTTATGAGGGATATGTTGATGAATTGATTCATTGTTTTATAATTCAAATTTGTTTCAGTTTTGTTTTGGTCATGGCACAGGGGTAAAGAAAATGGTAGGGGATGGAAGATGGTCTTTCTAAATATATTCTAATATTATTAAGCTCGCAGTATTTCACCTGAGGGAAGATGGACTTTTTAGGTCAGTTATAAACAGCCTCTTCATCCAGGGATCCCATGAAGAGGTTCTGTAGCATGAAATTACCCAGTGTGTTTGTTTGCTTTTGGAAAAGAGAAGAGGAACTCTGTATCTTGCACCATAGCTTAATATTTGGTTTTTGTGGAAGTTCTGGATGGAAGATTCTTTAAACCTACAGTGTCAACAAGAGATAAAACTTAATTGAGACCTTTGTGTTACACATAGGCTGCATGCCTATGATTGCTAATGTCTGCCAGCTATCGTCTTCCCAGCACCTCATCATCTGCAGCAGGGCTATTCAACTCACGGTCCTCGAGGTCCGAGCACTGCTGGTTTTCCAGCCTTCCTTTACCTGTCAGTCAGGTGTGAAGCCTCTGACCGATCAGAATCAGTAATTATTAAACAACTACCTGGGAGAACTGAAAACACGGCCTGGATTTGGAATCGAGGTCCAGAGTTGAGGAACCTTGATCTACAGTAAGTACTTAACAGTAGGAGCTCTTAACTGCACTGGAAAAGGCTACTGAGCTCTCTGTTCTTTTTGTCTTACATGGTGATTTTTCCTAGTGGTATGAGTGTATGAACTTTGGCGTGTTGCAGTGACCCAGCTAGGGAGCCAGTGAGTTCAAGTTAATTAAAGCAAACACGGGGTGTTCGAGGCACACCAAAGACCTCTTGACTTGCTTGAAAAAACCACTTAATGCAGGCATCTGGAAAGAGCATATAAACTTCATGTTTATATCTGTTATACCTTCTGTGTCTGGTAAGTAACCAGCGGATCAGAAGTCTTTGTCATGGGCTGTTTCAATTGATCAAGCAATACTTCCTTTACACAAATCTGTGCTTCACAGGTTGGATAAAAGACCTGCACACTTGAGAGAATTCACATCTTTTCTGCAGAAAGAGGTGGACATGCTGTTGTTTTGACGTTGACAAGGGCAGGTGCAGTGTGTAGTGTCCGGTGAGACCCACTTAACATCCTCATTTTCCCCTTTGTTTGGCTTTAAAGCTGTCATGACTCATGAAACTCAAAGGTGGTGTATTTTAGTTTACTTCCCTCGCTATTTTTTGCAGTATGTTAATTACGCCGGACAAATATTGTTAACGTAGGTACCAATTAATGAGGGGGAAAAAAACCTTCTTTTCTTAACCAACCAGTGGTGAATACTGAATATGACTGCGATAACACTGCGACACTAGTTTCGATTTAGTGCATAGAAATATAAACTCAGATGAGAAATTTGGAGGGTGATTGAGAGAAAGTGCTTGTCGCGCTGTTGGAAGAGTTGTTCTATATTTTATTTTCCTTTTTTAATACTGAATTTATGGAAAATCATTATAAAATAAAATGCTACAACTAAAAATGGTCTAATGTATCTCATTTGACAGCTGCATTTAATTTGATAGTATTGCGTTTAATTATATGTTTCTTGTTATATTTCAGATATTTATACAGTATATTCAGATATACAGTATATATATTTAGAAGCTAATGAAACATGAGATTTTGTTAGCCTGTTGGAAGCCACCTTGTTGAGGGTTAAAAGAATCTTAGAACTAACATGATAGTTGAATTTTTTTCTTCTTTTTTAGAGAAAATCGGTTTCATCTCTGTCATGTTTTATTTCTGCCCCTACCTGTATGGCTGAGGATGCTGGAAACGTACCACCATCATCCCAGCCCAGAATTGCCTACCTGGCATGTAATCACATAGTCAAGCCCCATTCTGCTAGTTAATCTCTGAATAACATTGTGTTCAGACTTTCAGATGACTGGCTGCTGCTATTGACTTTGCGTCCATCCACCGATCTTCCACCCACTTATCCTGGTCAGGGTCACGCTATTGGTATCCATTGTTTTCATATCTTACTGTTTTCTGGAGCAATCATGCTGGGGTGGGTGTTTACAATGGTGTTTTAATTGATTTATGACAGAGGGAATTAACTGGAGGGGGGTCCACACCTGACCACCAAGCTTGCTGGCCCAGCAAACATACGGGCAGTCTGTCCAGCAGTGCTCCCTGGCTGGGGGTCGTATCGCTGACTCACACAAGTGGCAGTAGCGCCGATGTCAGAGCCCAGTTAATGTTTGATTGTGGAAGCATGAAAGTTATCAGGAAACGTCAGAGCGAGTCCATTATTCTGCTGCTAGCATGCTGTCTCTGAGCATGACGAAGCCTGGCAGCGCTACCCGTATGTCTGTTAGGCCAAGTCTGAACAGCCCCTCTGTGCCATGCGACTCCCTCAGGGGAGGAAAGTTTGATATAAAGATTAATAGGCAGTTATGCTTGATACTGCAGCTAAAACACCCTGCATAATTTTGAATATACTTGAAATGATTTGAGTGTTTTTGTGTAAGAAAAATGGCACAGACATAAACATCTATTCGGAAACCTTGGGTCCATTAGAAGTGGATCTCTTAGATCTGGCTGTCAGATTAACTGTAGTCAGGGCTGAACTCAGATGGCTTTGTGTTCCTTTTTATTAATAGTCCACCATGAGTGTGGCATAGTCTTCACCAGCCTGACTGGGCGCAGAAAATGTGCCACGGCATAAGGTAAGGTTTGTGCGTTTCATAGCATTTGGAAATATTTATTTTAGTTATCAATCAGTTAATTATTATTAATAAGTTGGGTTTTTTTGGCAAGATTTATTGGTTGTGACTTTAAAGCTGTGTGGCGGCTGAGCAAACGGTACACTCAGTGGTGGCTGGTGGCAAAAAAAAATTGAGGTGGTAAGAAGGTAATACTTTTAAGAATACCGCAATATTACATTTTTCAAAGAAGAGAGAAGATGTGATTTTAAATAACAATTGCATTTTAGTACAGAGTTATTTCAAACTTACTTGTTTCATAATTTAATGTCAGAACAGAGGAGGTATAACCTTGACTACCTCAATAAACCAGCTACCTCTCCAGGTTTGTACGTCTAGGTCATGGGGGACCTAGAGGCTATTCCAGGCAGTATAGGTCATAAGGTAGCGGTACATCCCGGATAGGACGCTACTCCATCACAGGGCACATATGGAAATACTGCTGGCAATTTACAGACACCGATTAGACTAATGCATGCCTCTGGACTGTGGGTGGGAATAGGAGCACCCAGAGGGAAATCCCTCGTCACGGGCGGAATATGCGAAATCCATACACGGACAGAGCAGACGGGAGGTAGAAGCCCCCAATACTGCAAGTGAGACGCAACAGTGTTACCCGCTGAGCTGCCCTACTGCCGGCATCATCACATGAAACTGTTGCATATCTCACTGTCAATGTGGCCCATTTCTGCCCACTGTGGTAGTATAGGTTTGCCCCCCCAAGCAGTTTAGGCCCATGTAAGGAACAAATATATATGGACTGACATTTTGTAGTGGGTTCCTAATCAGTCTTCTTCTTCCCAGATGGAGTATCAAAATATGTAGTTAAGTCTGTATATCCGGTTCCATGTCATCTTGCAATCATTTAATAAATACAATTTGATTTATAGATTCCAAACAGTGTCACTTGTGGAAGCTTTTCTGGCATGAATTGAGCATTAGACAATAAAACTTTGTTGTAGATCACCACGTGTAATATAAGTAGTCATGAATGTATGGTGTTTTTAATTATTTTTTTTAATTTTACTGAACAAACATCTGTCTTGCCATGGATTAGTAGAGTTGTATTTAGGTTTGAACATTTAATCTGACCTTCAGTGTTGTTGAGTCACCTGGAAGAGGAGCTGCCCGCTGGATGGTCTGAACTTCACAACCTCCTCCCTCGTCTTACTGCCTACCTAATTATTCCTTTCATTGTGAGAGTTCCTGGCACAGTCTATCAATCATGAAACATTTATCATCTATTCCTGTATCTCTGATGGGTTGTTTATGGTAAGCAGGAGAGCAGAGAGGAACCACAGACCTTTCTCAGATCACACGGCTATGGAATGTAGTTGACTTTATGGAGCTTGTGGTCTCCTTCCTGCACTGTAACATTGTATATCACTCAGTTAAATCAACATTTTTTAGCAAATCAAAGTGCTCAGTGACCTTAATGTACATGGGTTTGTGTTTTTTTCCTTCAAAGTCGTGATTGAATTTGGGGATCTTGAGGAAATCTTGGGGGATCTTTGGGGGGGTGGGGGGTGGGGTGCTGTGATTTGGTGAATTTTCATCAAGTTTAATCGCAAAGATTTCACAGTACTGGAATTGCATTGGTTTTGAAAATACTGTCGAAATACCATACACCACAGCAAAATGTCTAGACGGTATGATGGTATAAAAATTAGATACCGCCAAAGCCTAGTTTGTAATGGGTACAGCTAGGCAGATCAAACTCATCTTAAGCATTAAAGTATCATCAATAAATTGTAAGGCTCAACATTTGGCTGTGCAATATGGCAAAATATTTTATCACACTAATTTTTTCATATCAGTCAATATCGATAAGTATTACGATATAATTGAGGTCATCATCTCTTTACTTAAAGGCTCCATTTTACACTTAAAATTCCCTTAGAATTCCTCTTAAAAAGATTCCAAACATGAAAAAATACAAATGGACCGCAAACTGAAATCTGTTTTTAATAAATAAATCATACAAAATAAACTTTTTTTGTTACAGGCCATAACACTAGACAGTGTGAGTAGTATGGTTGCTGCTGTATGTATGCTGGGTTTTTTCTCTTACTGCCTCGCTGCTCGTTCCAGGGGACGGAACCAGGAGTTGGTGTGCGGGGGGCGAGGGGGTGTGTATGGCATCTTGTATTTTTTCAGATTTGAAGTGGAAGGCCTAACCGCTGCTGTCTGTGACTGTAAGTGCTTGCATTTTGTATGTTCTGCTGGGTGGCGATGTTTTGGGTGGTTTAAATGTTTGTAGTATTTCCAGTTTTAGTTGGCTCAGGTTTTCGGCAGTTTACAGCACACTGCACCAGTCTCTTGTGTGTTGCACATTAAATTGCAAAAGTAGCAACACATCGGCAATGTCTTTTTACCTTGTTTATGCACAATATCTCCATTTGTAAAGGAGCTGCTGAGTTGTGGCTTTCTTCACTGACACTTGGAGTTTGTTCTGAGGGAGTGCTCATCTCTTCCTTGTCTCATGTATTAGCAAAACTGTGACATGGCGTGCTCCACTAACTCATTCAAACTTACTGCGCGTTTGTTGGTTATAGGTTGTCCGGTCTTAAAAGACCACCATTTGATTGGTTGGAATTTGTTTCTGTGGTGTGTGCTGTCAAACAGTGTTCCTTTTTGGCGAAGTTCATGGAAGTTTCAGATTTTCTTTGTTTAAAATTTGCATGATGACAAACTGATATATCGTTTATATTGCCTAGCCTCACTGGAGCACGAAAGCTCCTGAGTGAAGAATTTTAGCTGTTTGTTCAAATTAGCTCACAGTTTAGAGAAGCCAGTCAACGTGTTCTGTAAAACCGTCAGTCACAATGGAGTAAAGGTTGGTGAGTACCAAACAGTGCCGTCTTAGCCGCTGGCCTTTCCTCATCATGGGGAATCCCGAGCATTAGCAACAAATTGCAGGATGCATCTCTTTGGTTCTGCGCGCAAGACACATTTTTGTCCAGAAGACGTAGCAGCAAACTGGATTGTTGAAAGTGAAATTGTGACTCTTCAGTGTCATTTGGGTCTCGATGCAGTCTAGCCAGCTTTTATTTGGCTGTCTGCTCCTTAAATCAATGCTGAGGATATAATCGTTACAGCTGGCCATTTTGGTGCCTGTGATATGACAGCTTCGGTTTATGCAGTCATCCCGTACTTTGGAACAGACACCGAAGAGTTTGTATTTATTTATTTCTTACTGAGAACATCTAGCTCATGTAAAGCACTTTGTTTTTTTATTTGTTTTGTTTGATAGAATTGATTATTCAGTGAAGCATATGTGTATTTAACAAATAAGACTACTGCCATATTGTTTTCGGAATAATATTCTGCAATGGAAGATTGAAGCTTCTATTTCTAACTTCGGTCTGCAGGTATTTTTAGCCTGATGAAGTACTTTGGTGTTACTCGTATTTGTTATGTTTAAATGTTTGATGTCGTTACTATAAAGTCATGAAGAGATTTTGGTTATATATTTTGCTGTTTGACAGAAAATATTTTCATATATTTCATTTAAAACAATGTTGATTGGTAATTTATCTACTGGCTTTAGCAAATGATGTTTTGGGCTTTGGATTTTTTTTTTTAGGAAAATTTCTGTTAAATTGTCAGTAATGTTAGTTGATTGGATAATAAAGTGGATACAAAGATTCAGCATTATATAAAGGTGATCTGTGTAAGGTTGGCTACGGTATTGTGCAAAATTCTTAGGCAGTCCAACAAAATGCTGTTTAAAAGTTTTATACCAGTATGAAAATCAATGATAATATGTTTGTCAAAGTGCCATTTAAAAGCCTCTCCTGATTTCACCCTAGTATTTGCAGCAATGCTCCAATACACCCATGCATTTTTTTTTTTTTTATTCGACCACTAGCACACCACTTTTGGCTAATCAATGGCTCATTGAGGCATTTAACTAATAAATTTAATTAATTAATTGAGTTGGTGTTGAAATGTAATGAATACATGGAATGACTGGCTTGTCCCTGAGGAACCTTGGGAACCAAAGCAGGGTTCTTGGGAACCAAAGCAGTGTTCTTGGGAACCAATGTTTCTAGCAGTCAACAAGATATTAGTGACCTTTTGGAGAGTCTAAGAAACGGTTGCTAGTTTTTGTTTTCTTTCTGTTAATTTGTATTTATTCTAATTCTAACTTTTTTCTGAGCAAATATACACTTATTACCAAAATAAATAGCTTTAAACGTTTTCTTTGTCCGCCTAGACTATTGCATAATATTGTATTTCTAATTAAGTGTGATTAAGAAGAATGTTCTCCAAGTGTCCCGTCTTTCAGTACTGGTATTGGAGGTTGCAGCAATCAGATTTTAGGTGAGTAAAATTTCAGTGTTAAAGTTTAATTATACAACAGTTAGTTCTGACCAAGAAATTTGATTGGACGAGAGGTGTTCTATTATCAGAGTATAACCGCACTCGGACATTTCACGTCAGATGTATTACTTCACTTTACAAGTGTATCTGAAAACCATTACTTAAACTTAACCCTCTGAGTCAGCTATCCCCCCTGCGGGATCAAACAGAAATCTCGCCAAATCGTCTAGTACACTCCACGATTTTTTGTCATAGTAACATTAAAAAACCCCGAGAAGCCTTGAACGGTCTACTTTTCAAATATATATATAGCGAGAAAATAACTATATTTTTAGAGCTTTGTAAGTAGAATAAAAAGAACAAGAGTCACTGACTCGAGTGGCTGAGTCTCAACGCTGTGCAGATCGCCCATCCATTTGCAAATAGCACTATTCACATGATACCGATACGATAATCCTGCAGTTGTTACTAGGTCAAGAAAACACGTGAAAACTCCCAAAAACAAGAGCACATGTATGGGTTTTGTTTATAGTGATAGAGATTCTGCAGCCTTTTGTTTTGTGATGTGAGTTTTCACTGAGGAAATACGATAAAAATGCATCTCTTTAATTCATGAATAGCTGCGAATTCGGATAAGCAGTGACTTTGTAAATTACGATTTTTTTTTCATTTTGATCACCACTGTAAAAATTTATCTTTATAAATATATGCAAACTGTTGGTAACTAGGTTGTTCTTTTACCGTTTTATACTAACGTTATGAGACTTTTTTGCAAATAAAAGACTACAAAGCAATCATTTTATTTAACTTATTATGTTTCTCAAAATACACATAGCAAAATAGCTTAAAATAGTATGGATTGTATTTGCCGGTATTTTAAATTAAATATTAATTTTTGCACTAAAAACACCTGTTTAATTCACATAAATGATGCAACTTGCATATTCTCTCTTTGTTTAGAAACAGAAGGAACTAAGCTGCGACACAAAATTAAAAAATAACAACAGAGCAGAGCTACGTTTCCCAAAAGCATAGTAGCTCATTATGTTAGCAACTTACACATTTGGAACCATGCAACTGAATGGTTTCAACTATCTAAATTGCTAACGGGACCTTTTGGGAAATGTGCCCCAGTTCAGCAGAATATATTTTGCAAATTATTATATGAGCGAGTGAGCTGTGTTGCGTTGGAATGTTTTTGTTGGCTGGTGGGAACTATTTCTTTTTTTCGGAGGCCCGTAAATGTTTAAATAAATAATCAAGCAGCTAAGTATTATCTCTTGTGTCTTATCACTGTTAACTTATAAATGCTACTTGATGAACTGTTGTATTAAAGGAACATAAAAGAGGCCTGCAGCCTCATGCCTGTGACCAAATCACAGCTGGGATGTATTGTAGTACAACTGCACTCCTTCTCATATGTTATTGCTTAATTATAAAACAAGGTTGAGCAGCTTGGAAATAACTTAGATTCTTGCATCAGAATTATTTTTAGTTCCATGGTGTGATGGGTGATATGACATTAGTTCATTGTAACCAGTTGCATCTGTATCCACGAAAAGCGTTTCTGGGTTATCGCGAGAATCACAATGCAGCACTACGTTTACATTTACTTTAATTTAGCCAATGCTTTTGTCCAAAGCAACTTATAAGTGAAGCAAATAGCACATAACACAAATGCATACTGTTGGAAATATATTTACAATAATTTACCTACCTTTATTTATTATTACAGTGCTACAAGCAGCGATTTTTGTAAGGATAGAATTGCTGTTGAAACATTACTACATACATTCCCATTTGATTGGTTTGTAAACAGACAAAAAATCAGGATCTGTATTATGGATTGTGATTCTAATAAAAAAATATTGTGATATTTTGGCTATATTGGCCACCCACCTCTAATATTACGCAACATCCACTGTTTGATAATGGGCACTAATAATTAGGCATTGATTTGGCGAGGCAGTGAGAATTTGCACATTTGCCTTGACACAAATGGATATATGACTCATTATTTACATTGTAGGATATTTAACAAGTGACAGAGAAATGGAGTGTTATTTTAACTGCCGCATAGATGTTGTGATCTCAGGAGCATCCATATCAAGACTTTGTTTTAATGGGTTTCGCGTTTCATCGGCGCGGCGTTTTAGCAGAGATAGGTAGCCTACATTCCAGGGGTTTCCACGTGGGATTTATGGTGATTATGTGGAATGAGAGCACTGCAGGGCTTCTGCTGCCGGCTTCACCTGCTCTGCCAGCTGTATCGCCATTAGCACATGGAAGCTTCCAGACCTTGACCATTAATTAATACCCCTCATCCCCTGACACACAAACACTTGCGCGGACACACCTTGCCACACAGTCGGGCACACGCACTTAGTCACTTCCACTCCCTCGGCCCCACCCCCCACACACCGGCATATTGAACCACCCACCCCCACGTACGCATACCCACACACCGGGCCACCCACGCACACCAGCAGACACGCCCAGCCTCCCACAAGCCCTTTCATCTCCGGCACAGTTCCAGTTATTTTCTTCACATTTCATGGCTGTTCTTTTTTCCTCCAAGCTTTTCTCCTCCATTTCACTGTCTTTTGTGCCTCTGTTCTTTGTTTCACCCCATAACCTGACATGGGTTGCATATTACCTGCAGCATTTACCAACCAGAGGAGGGACAAAATGTTGCTTTAAATACCAATGCACAGTGTTCTCTGCTTATAATGATTTTCTTTTAGAAAACTAAAACCTTTCTAAGGCGATGCTGCTGTTTGGTACCGGGTGTGTCATTGATAATGTAATTGATGAATAATATACCCCTCCATGTAGTATGACCTATTTGTGCTCTTGATCAGATCTGAGTAATTTCAGATCGTCATTTATGAGTATCTGCTGATGCGATATTTTATATTTTTGCAAGACAGCTAGCAGTACAGATGTCACATACATCAAAATCAGTGAGAATAATGGGGATCTGCTTCTTGTCTATTACCCAGGTGTTACGTGTCAGGGGATCTGAGTAGAATGCTGTACTGTGCATTCGAAAGTGAAGCTGAGCCGCCCCAGTGGCCAGAAAGGCTGAGCAGCGGCGACGGACAAACAGCCCGATTCCAGATATTGGCGTAAAACCGGTTATTGTCACAGCCACGAGGCAATTTAGTAAGTGGTCACGTGTCAAAAATATAGTGACAAAAGGGCGGGACGCACCTTTGTCGCAGATGTTCCCAGTGTCACCAGAAACCCACATTCTCTAACAGTGAGATGGGCTGCTCATCTTATGCAGTAAATTAAATGATTCTCTTCTGTGTCATTTTCTTGCCGTGTTGCTGTGTTGAGGAAGTTTTTCTCATCTTTTGAAAGTGTCCTCCAGCGTTTCCTGTTTCGGTGCCTCAGCTTGCCTGATCTGCGTTAACTAGCTATATTCCACTGAATGCTTTCCCTTCCGGTGTCTTATCGAATTAGACGTCCCGAAAACAGCCCTACTACCACTGCCTCACAGAACACTGGTCTTGCAGATCTTTTTTACTGGCTGGTTCCATTTAACATTTTAAATATTTCCACACTGCAGTCATTTAGCACAATTTTTATGCTAACTTTTTTTGAAGTATCACAAATGGTGTTATCCATTTACGTGACATATATACAACACCACGAACAGATAAATTGGGGAAAATTAGCCTAAAACAAATGTATATTAAAATGGATTGGAATTTATTTCTGTTTAGTGTAGCCAGTGCCAATCAGTTAAAATTTCCCACTATTTGCATTAAAGCAAAACAATAACAATTTAATGGCATATTTACCTGGAAATGTTTTGTGAGCTTCTGAAATACATTCAGGCTTCAAAACTGATGTAATGTGTTAATTTATGTCAATGTAAAAGACCAAATATAGATTTTTTTTTAAAATGCACTAAAGTGTAATGAATAGTCAGGTTTAAGTGGAGATTAAAAAAATGCTTACAGATGTTTATTAATTTCTTATCTTTTTTGAAAATGCAGATTTTTTAATGTATATTTATTTGTCAGCATGTACATTAAACAGGCAAGACTGGTTGTGTTCAGTGATGCATACACATCTTTTCTCTCAAGATCACTGAGCTGAAAATATTTGTATTTCTGTTATTTCATGTATGCCTCGTTCATCTCTCCAGTGCTGCTGCAATTAACTTTTTTTTTTTTAAACAACTTTACAGTTTTATCCCTGAATGAGCATTGAACCTAAGAACCTGGTCTCTTTGCATTTGTATATTATGTAAGGGTTTTGCAAAAGACAGATATGTTTTTAGTTGTATTACGTAATACTGAAACTGCAGTACATATTTGAATACACCTGCTTGAAGCCAAAAGTAGTCCTGTCTATATTTTAAAATACAAACCCTTGTCTATTAACAGGAGTGATACCAGGCCTATGCACTCATGAGTCAAAATTTGGGCAAGCGTATGATTTATGCATGTGTGGTTTCCACTGTTGAGCTTGGAGGAGACGATATCCTGGTATTGGTGATTTTTTCACCAAATGCAAGGTAACTCTCAACCAGCATGGCTGTCGTAGCATAGCTCAAAGGCATGGCTGATGGGGCAGTCCCTCAGATGCTCAAAGCACACATTAAAGCTGCTCAAGACCTGTCTGGCGGAGAAGAAAGCGAAGGAGAACTCAAAGTAATGAGCTGGCCTAATCTTCAGACCTCGGTACCATAAAACATCTGGGAGGGATGGGACAGCCACTGCCATGGAGCCCACAAACACTCATCCTTGGGAATTACTGCATCAGAGCAAGGAACACATGTTGTGTGGTTTCCTGCTGTAACTTGTTAAGTAGATGCCTCGTGTTGGTGAAGCTGTTCGAAGTAAATGGTGGCTATTTTGAGGAGTCCAAGATTTACAGACAATTTTCAACGTTCTTGAATGTTGCTCTGGTACTCCCAATGTTTTGTGTATTCACAGAGGCAATTACTGGTTGGGATTAATTGCTTTTCTCACTTTCAAGTTTTTACTGGAAAATATACAATTTAAGACATGGTACAGTGTATTGGTTTTTAATTCGGTCTTTGTATAAGACCTGTACTTTCAGCCCAATAAAAAGCGCACGCACACTCACATGAACAAAGGAAAGCCAACAGACTCACTCAGACTGGAACCTGGTCTCTGCATTGCAAGTATCTTCATTTTAGAATTCTAAGAAGACACAGTAAATTCATTCGTAGACATTTCACACCCATTAATAACTTGAGAACACCAGCAGATTTCCTGTTTATTGGATTTATCCATGAACTCTGATATTCCCCATACCTATGCGTGTCTTCTGAGCTCCTCTGAGGGGTTTTAAAAGGGGCTGTCTTGATCAAACAGGTCTTTCTTGCAGGCCTATTTATAAGGTCAAAAGATCAATGGGAAAGCAAAACATACCGTAATAATTCAAGCACCTAATCGCAATGTGCAGAATCTTGATTTGTTTGTGCTGAGGGTGAGATCAAACAGGAAAATGTAACCACAGTTGACTGAAGAATGAACCACCTACACTATCAGGTAATTACTGGTTGGGATTAAGCTCACATTGCAGTGTTTTGAATATTGAGAGCATACTTAGTGTCTCACTGTCTTTAAACACAGATCTATACTGGAGTGCTTCCAGCAGAGTTTTTCAGTGGTAGAAGTATTTCGCAATGAATGGTACCGCTGAGTTAATTGCTACCTGTGTGGGTGCGGGCAGAATATAGAATACTGAGCGAGGCAGCTCAGACAATGGAAGAACTGCAGATGGATCCTTTTGAGGTTGTTACTGTTAACTATTGACTTAGATGCGTGGAGGTGTATAGAAGATGCTTGTCCTGAAGGACCGGTTTGTGGAAGGATATCCTCTTTGGCTGTTGGTTACATTTTGATCAGGATCAAAGCATAGCGATGGCAGATCAGTGTGTTTGGCCAATGACTCTCTGAACTGATCATCACACCAAGTCTTTACTCTGTGGCACTGATTAATTGCACACGGGGAAGAAATTTAGCCGGTGTTGGGAAATTAACAGGGACAAAAGGCAAAAATGCCCTTAAAAACTGTTATCGAGGGGCAAAAATTGCCCCCAAGATTTAAAAAAAAAAAAAAGTGCATATATTTACCAGTTAAGGCCAATATCCTGTTAGTGCATTCAGTCGTCATTTCATTTGTATTTATTTAATTTCCATTTCCGTCCGTAACACCCACTCGTACAAACGGTGCTGTTGTTCACACTATGTATCTACATAACTTTTTGTAACTACGTACTACTATGTGATGCTGTTACAATACCTGGCAGAGGCTAATCTTACTTTTTAATAAAGGTGTTCATGCAGAAACAAATAATCTGACCTCTGCTAAGGGCGTGGGCCTCGATACCCCATCTGTTGCTTCCGGATCCAGTCCATCTATAGTGTAGATGTGTGTGTGCATGTGCTGCGACCCAATCTGGACCCGATGCCCAATTTACAGCCCCCCCAGTATATGGCAACGACTGTGCGAGAATGTGTCTATGCTAAAAGTATAATATCATAATAATACTAATTAATAACTAATCAATCATCATTGTAATTACTGTATATAATATTTAATTAAAAATGTAAAAACAACTTTATACAATATAACACTATCGATCCCAAAAGGGGAAATTCAGGTGTTACAGCAGCAAAAACAATCAGCACACATTAACAACAAATAATACAAAAAATAAGCAATATCATACAATAAATGAAAATAGTGCATGGGGTGTAGCTGGGTGCAGGGGGCATTCAACCAACCCCAAACAACTAAAGGTCTGAAAAATACAACACAGTAAGCGTGTACGGTGTATTCCACGAAGCAGGATTTCTCAGATAGCTGGGTTAACTTAAGCTAGAAGTCATGATTGTTCAACAGGAATTCTCTTTACCTAAGTTCTTGTTGGACAAGCATTCCTTCCTGTTTAAGTTAACCCAGCTAACTGAGAAATCCTGCTTCGTAGAACACCGCTGGATGATTAGTCTCTGTCAAAAGACTTCAAACAGCTTAGCATGGAGGAGTTGACAGTCAGGACCTCAGGAATGGGTTGAGTGATTTGCTGCTTCTAAGTTTTAACCCACCCTTTCAATGTTTTTCATGGCAGTGCCACATGGATAGATCACCTTCCACTACCACATCTGCAAGGAGGAGCATTTAGAGGAGCATTCAGCAAACAAAGAGTTTCTTGGTTTGATGGAGGCAAAGATATGGCAAAGTATAGGCTGCTGGAATTGATGGACTGACCGTAATTTATGGAATAGTGGTCAACAGCAGTGACACTTCAATAAGGTGGACAGATCATAGTAGAAAACAGTAAAGCAGTGTAAAACAGAGTATCCTTAGAAAGGCAGATATCAACAAAATGTGGCATTGGTTACATCTTGGCATGGGGGTCCAAATAGAGGCCACCTCTCTGTAATGAACCTAAATCAAGCAAATCACATGTCTGACACAGAGCATTCAAGCTGTTTCCCATTAACTACAAACATTACTGAATTTAGTGTGCAGTCATTTGTGAGCGCATATCCTGTTCTTCATTATAGGGGCCTGGGTCTCATTCTTACTCTGTGGGTCTGATCAAAGAGCCGGACGCATTGTGTCCCCCTAGTAAATTCTCCCTGCGCTCTACCCTCTGCGTTTGTAACAAGAATTACATGCCACAGGATTGACACATACGTCTCTTAACATGAAGTATAAAATATCGAATACCTCTTTCAAACTTCCTTTAATGACAAATGTAGTAACGTTGTATATGTTTGTCTTTATCAGGCGATGGTCTCATACTCACATACTATGTTGCACTGTAATGCAGACAGCTGCAGTTTCAGTCCCAAACCAGAAGTCTGACAAGAGCAATGCAGGGTTTTGACTTTTATGTTTCATTACATGATAAATACCAGAGTGCAAATTTGGACTGGTGGATCGCTCCTCTTTTATGCAATGATGACTCTCCTTTTCTTTCATCCTATTCATATATAATGTGTATTAAAAACTAAAGTTGTGTTCTAAGTAGGCATTCACCTTCTCAGAATGAAATTCAGTGTGCTGCAGTTTTAAAGGTCAGGGTGAAGGATTTTGTAGATTAAAAGCATAAAATAAAAAAAAGTATTTTTCTTTGCACTGTGAATGTGGTAATTTGAAGGTCCCAGAAGTGGTGTTAATACCCTACAGCTCTTAGGCCTTTCTGGGGAGGGGAGGTCAAGGTTTGACATCCAAGTGTCTACCTGCCCTACAGGTGGAGATGTATAAGCAGCAAAGGTCGAAGTGAGCAAAGTATTTGGGGAGCTTGTGGGGGTAGGTGACGGGATGCAGCCATTATAGCCGGCGCAATGTGTCACCCGTTTGGAAATGCGGAAGATGGCACTAGCTGTTCTGGAAGTGTCCTTTCTCTGAGGAAAAAAGATCCTTTAGCCTGGATGCCAGACTGTGTTTCACTTACACATGAAGCACCAGGTGAGAACTTGCCATTCAATTAAGTCCTTCAGTTGAGGCTGCACTAAAACTTGTGGTACTCATTTAAGACACAGTAAAGTGAGAGTATTCTGTAGCCTTGTGGTGGTCTTATATGACTGGAAACAGTCACTATAAGCAAGATCTGTGCGACTGAGCGCTCCTTCAGGATACAAAGTTGGTGCTTTGCATCAGAACTGATGCATGTCACCTTTTTACTAAGGGTGCACCAATCAATCGACTAGTGACTGAAAATAGCCGATTTTCACCCTGATCGATGTTGACCAGCAATCGGTCTAAATATGGCCAATATAATGAGCCGAACAAGTACTTTACCTACTAACATTACTTTTTTCTCTGTTTCCATTCATAATCATGTCCTCTGCCCCCTGTCTTCCCTCCCCCAACTAATGTAGCATAATGGGTAAGGTAAAGCACTCACTGGAAACATGGATGTTGTTTGCAGGCTCTTTACAGTGTTGGATGAAGAAGTAATTCATAACGCGTTAGACGTGAATGAAAAGTTGGCTTTGGAGGATCTATGCCAAAAAAATTTGGAACAATAAATTTAATTTGATACGTGCTGAGCCATTTTTATTCGAAAAGGTTATTTCAGATATTTTGTTTGCAGAAAGCTAAGTTCATTAAAGAAGTTTAAAAAAATGTTTAGTCTGCTAATTATTATTAAAGTATGAAAATCTGAATTGGCCAGGATGTGTATCGGCAGGTCACGCTTAATAAAATCGTGAATCTTTATCGGCCAGAGAAAATGCAATTAGTGCATCGCTGCTTTGTACAAAAATTGACCTCTAGACGTACAAGCATTTTTTAAGAGAGTATCATGCAAATTTTGTCAATCTATCTTGGGGCTTTCATTTAACTGAAGGCATTCATTTAGCTAATGCTACCTTACCCTTACTTTGGAAAAATGTAATTAAAAAAACAAGAAAAAAAACGTTTCTTTAAATGTGGACCACAATCCACAGTAATGTCTTTCCAGTATATGACATCAACACAAAATTATAATCACCTTTGTTGAATATATTAGCACTCAAACACCTAAGCAGATTTTTCAACCAAGAGCTCCTGTTGACCCCAGTACAAGAACCTGAGCAGAAAATGCTGTGCATTCCTCACATGGACCACATCATGCTGCTCTCGAGTTAAGCCTTCAGATCCAGCCCTTAGATATTCTTCTGATTAATCTTTTATTGTGCCCGCTCACTCCTAGCTTGTACTGTTTCTTCGGGGAAAACAGGGAGCAAGCGAGAGAGAGAGTGAGAAAGTGAGGGTGAGAAAGAAAGGAAAATTCAGCTGCATATTTTTTTCCTCATCGACGTGTGCGGATGTCCTAGTTCCTGGCTGAAGAAGCGGCTGGCGGCCGGTCTGACACAGTGGCCCGAGATGCTGCATCTTATCCAGCTAAAAGGGAACCTGTCTGATTTTTACTGACCTGTCGTTTCTGCTCTCGCTGTCATTAGGGAATGCTTCCTTTAGGCCAGATTCCGGCAGATTGGGCATTTAGCGTTCAACAGCTGGATTCTGAAGCTTCTCATTAGGGTCTGAATATATGGAGTGTATTTTTTTGTTTCTTTATAGTTATTAAAGACATTAGTTTTTAGTGCATATTTAAAAAGTCAATACACAAGCACAGCCCTTAGGCGTATTCCACAGACTCAAGCAAGCAGTTCAAAGCAGAGCCTGAGTTTGCGCTGGGAGGCGGACGGTAGGCCCCCCCCCAGCGGCGTGTACCCCGTCGCCGCTCTGGCTTCTTCTGCTTCGCTAGATGGTTACATTACCGTCGGCCTGAACATTAGCAGGATACTCACAGGATACTCAGGGCAGACTCAGCAGTTAGCACTATGTCATGCTATTTATATGTTATTTATCAATTGCAAAATCATATTTGACAAACATGTTTTTTTTTGTCTAAGATTTATTGTTAATCTGGTTATCTCTGCCACGCATTAGTCAGATAAGAGATACATTCAGTTGTTTAGTAAATAAAATGTAGGTTTTTTGGGTTCAAATGCCTTTGTTGCATTCATTTGTAATAAACACCTGCAGGATGTGTAGTTTTGAAAGGCTTTCCTAAAGTTCAGTTTTTCCTAATAGTCTTCATGAATATACCTTACCTCTAACTGTTATATAGTGGGTGGATAAATACCTTTTTTTTTATTTATGTCCTTAATGTCCTTGTTTTGAACTAAGAACAAATGCTTGAACCGCGAGCTAAATGATTCAGTAATAAAAATATAATAATAGCTATTGTTGTTGTTATTGTTGATATTGTATTAATAGTAATAATATTAATAATAACAATAACAGTAATAGATATTATTATTATTATTATAAGTGGAACTGCCGGTTATGCACGTGGCACTTGCTCCATGTTTGCATGGATTTCCTCTGTGTACTCTGCGTTTGTTCCACAGTGTAAATACAAGCAGCAGGGTGAATTGGTGTAACTTAATTGCCCATAATGTGTGATGGTGTGTGACTGTCTGTGCCCAGTGATGGACTGGCATTCGGCCCACGGCGTCTCCCACCTTGTGCCCCGTGCCTCCTGGAATGGGCTCCATGATCCCTGGAACCTTGTACCACATAACTAGTCCTGGAAGATGGATAGGTAGTAATAAAATAGACAAGTCTAACGCTGGTGTAGGCAAGCATGTGACCTGAGAACGTAGAACCTTGTTATTTGTCCGGTTGTGAGGTTTTTTTGGGTATCTTTCTCCAGTGTAGTGTGTTGGGCTCATGTTAAAAGTTTGGTTATACCTCAGCTATTAGCATCTTCAGCTCCAGGTTGTACATAGGGCTTAATTAAATTCTATCATTTTTTGTAATAATGTTTAACATTGTTGAGCAGTGATTACTTGCTTAGCTTTATGATGAGCGACATTTTTTCTGTGACCTGTACTTTTTTTTTAATTAATTTGTATCAGATATATCACCATCTCCCGCCTGCAGTTTGTATAATATTTGTTTCAGAATGTATCATTTAATGTAAAATGTCCAAATTTGAGTTCCGCGTGTAGCTGATATCCATTGCTTTGTGCCTTATGTACATTATTGCTGATAGTAACACCTGCTCCCGTCCCCCTCCCTGCCCCGCCCCACAGATTAGCCCTCTATGTGTACGAATACCTGCTGCATGTAGGAGCCCAGAAGTCTGCACAGACCTTCCTGTCGGAGGTAAGCTGGGGGGGCTTTATTTAAGGCCTTTATCGATGAGCCCTGGGGAGGGAACACTCAGCCAGCCCCCGCTATAGCTTGCTAATTTAATCACACCTGATAATGCTGAGCAAGCAGCACACATTAGCTGTTTAGTGTCCTTTTAATGGGATTGGATGAGAGTTAGTGCAGCGGATCCAAATAGCTAAAGTGTTTCAGCGAAATTTCGTTCCAGATAGTTCAGCCCTGATGGATATCTGCTTTCCACACTTGTCCTAATTTCTGCTTCATTATTTTATTAATCTTAATGATGTTAAAATATGACAAATGATCTTTGAATATCAGTGCACAAAAAGAGATCAACTTGACAGTTATCGTTAAAATTCCCTGTTTTTACACATTCTTGCATACTTGGAATCTCTTTCTGTAAAACTTAGTACTTACTCAAACAACAAAGATCAAAACACCTTCTCTTTATAAGTGGAAATTGTTTTGGCGTGTGGTGTGTGACAGCTAAGTCATCATCATTGAAGTTATTCAATGGCAGCTCAATAGCAATTATTAAAACGCGATTGCCAAATGTCGTTTCCTAATGTATTAATTATGTTTTTTTCCTGCAGTAGAGACATACATGTAGCAGTTAACTTTTATGCTTAATGGGCAGAGATGTTGACTGCACACCACTGGCCACCCCCACCCTCACCCCACCTATCTCCGCTGTAACGGAAGGAACTGACGTCAGTCCTATCGGGCCACAGGGCCTGGTGGTTTGCAGCGCAGGGTTGAATTACAAATGTTTTTCGTTCCTGGGAACTCACATTAGCAGTATGTGGATGGATTTATGAGTGAGACTGCAACAAGTTGACACAACCAGTTCAGAGGGACACAGAAACACATTTAGAAATAATCTATGTCAGTACCCATTCTTCATCATGCTTGTTATTGGTGTCATTCTGAACTTACAAGATCAGAGAGAGGGAGAGAGATTGTACTACCCCATCTAGATTACAGAATGTTTCCCAGAATGCAATGCAAACAGCAGTTGTTTGTCCATTTTTATACAAAGTGTTACATTAAGTGTTACTTGAATTCAACAATAGATGATATATGAAAGTCAAGTAGTCCTGTGTGTACAGTACAATGACTGAATTTCCCCTTCAGCCTTTCTGGGGTGGATAATAAGAAACCAGAATCTTCCAGCCTTCATATTCATCACGCATTATATTCATGTGGTGCACGTGTTTTTCACAATAATCGCAGTAACTTCAACCTAAGACGTTCTGACATGGTCTTCTAATTTGCTTGATGAATGAAACACGGCGAATGCTTAGAAACACACAGTCCTATTGCTCACTTCCCACTTGTTAACTCTGACCGTGCTTATGGCCGTTCAGGCCAAACAGGAGTTGATGGCGGTGGTGCATATGTTCCACGGCGGCCTTGGTAAGGCCGTTCCCGAAACAATGCCTGTTTTCATCCCGGCAGAGAACGACACGCCCATGTTATTTACAGCAGCGGCACTCACTTATTGAGAAGAGCCAGGATCGAATGTACACAGAGCATTTTCTATGCTTTTTTTTTTTTGCTGTTTTCTTTTTTCTTGTGGGGGGCTGATCTCACCGTTTGGTTATGACTCATGCTTCTAAAACAGTCACCAAAGGACAGAGACATGAGATTCCCAAAATGAACGAAAAACGCAGCGATGGCGGCCGGTGTGGTCAGTTTGTAGGCTGTGTTTGCACAGTGCTATCACCTTACAGGAAGGGGCTCATTCCGCAGCAAGGTCACAGTGCAAAACAATAGATAAGGCTGTAAACGCCAAGCGCACAATGGATAGCTGATGCTGTCACAACACCATCTGACATCTGGCTTAGGCTGAAAGGAAAATGTATTCAGTTATAATGAAGCCCACTTGACATTATTTCAAGAACTCAGTGCCAGAAGGTATAAGTTAATCAATTAACTGAATAATATTGAAATTTGTTTAATTTTTTTTCAGTCTTTTAATAATAGTGGTAGGTCATACAGTAAGTGAACAGTGGTGGTAGCCTTCTTAAATATAATCATTGCTGTCACTGTATGATGTGAAAGTGAACAGGTGACTAATTTGTGGTTAATGTTGTGCAATATGCACAGAGAAGATGGGCAGGTCACCGAATAAATCAATGCAGTTAAAGGAACAAGTGGCTTTGATAGGCTTCTGGAGAACTTCCAGCCTCTCACAGTCGGGCTTCGTCCAGAGCCTCTATGATTACTTTTTTAATTAAGTCTCATTAAAGTCTATTGATCTGACCTTATTTACTTTTTATCCCCCTCGAATAAATACAGTAGTGATAATTGCAGCATAAATGAGGACAGTGTGTAAACAGGGCTGGTACAGTGGCACAAGGCCTTGTTACGGCACTCGATGTCGGCTTGGCGGCCTTTGGCCAAATCAGCTCTCCCTCATGTCTACCTGCTCAGTCTTTTCATCTTCATCCTTTCTTTGATTCGACTCTCTCATACTCCATGTCCAGTCAGTGAGTGTGACACCCCAGGTAGCGTCCTCCTAACAACCTGATTGTTTTTCACCCAAGATACGATGGGAGAAGAACATCACACTGGGAGAACCTCCTGGGTTCCTGCACTCCTGGTGGTGGTGAGTGGTTCTTTCTATGCTCATAACATGTTTTGGTATGCCTGAACGTTTCTGTGTCCGACACCTGTAAAAAATGACTATATCTTGAGGACATTTAACTTGATTAACCTTAAGATCAAAGTCTTTCGGCATAATTCAGTGTTGACGTTAGTGAGCTGGTGTGTTTTGAGCAGCGTGGGGCAGAGCCTGCGGTTGGTCACGATTGGCCTGTGTGTTGCAGTGTGTTCTGGGACCTGTACTGTGCAGCACCCGAGAGGAGAGAGACGTGCGAGCACTCCAGCGAGGCCAAGGCCTTTCACGACTATGTGAGTACTGTGCCTTTCACGACTATGCGAGTACTGTGCCTTTCATGACTATGCGAGTACTGTGCCTTTCATGACTATGCGAGTACTGTGCCTTTCATGACTATGTTAGTACTGTCTACCCATCACGAGCCGGTCTGGCTGGGCTGCAGTTCCTAGAATCACCACTCAGTCAGCTGCACCACTTTGCGTTCTGTCTTCTCCACACTAAAGTTAGATATTTTCATTTTCTTATCACAGATGCTATTGATTTGATCTCCCTGTTGCCTGCCTGTGCCACGGATGTCAGTGTGGATGTCAATGATTGGGAATATGTTTTGAATTATTTGCAAAGTAGATGCAGAGTAGATATCAAATAGTAGCTTGTTTCTCCTGCAGTGAACTTCTTGTAGGCTAGAGTGGTATGGTTTTTGAATGGTTGTCTGTGTCTGTGTTGGACCAGAAAAAGCTATCAATCCAGGTTAAATGCACTTTGCGGTTGTAAGTGTAGGTGTCTGACAAGGTAGTACTTCACTCAGCTTCCTTGAGCCGGAGTGTCCAATCCAGAGGAGGATCAGTCAAGCAGGGACTGGAGTCAGCTGCTAGGGCAAGAGGTTAATTTTTCGTATGGTTTTTGAATTACTCATCAGACTATGGGGGTTTGTATGGGTATTTCCTCTTCACCTTTTTTTAAAAAACGAACGTGGGGAAATGAGTATTCCATGAACCATTGTGCTTGGATGCAGAGAGAGGCGGTACTGCCGGAGGAGCAGTCATTTCCAGACCAGTGAAAGCAAACAAAGACATGTAATAGCCTCCTCAAACCACTGATTATGAGGATTGGTGATTTCGCGTATCGATAACAACGGCGCATTATTCGAAGAAGTCCCCCATGCTGCCTAGAACCACTTACTGAACCATAAATTGGGTTTTCTTGATGCTCTTTTACCACTGGGGAAGATGCAGTCGGCAGCTGAAATTCCCTTTGGAGGAATCGCGAATAAGCGGATGCTAACGTCAAAGACCGTCATGAGGAAAAAGTTGATAGGGTAGGATACTTCATAAACCGGGCCTTGATTTATTCTGCTACCCAGAACTCGGATAAATAGATGCTGAGATCGCCCAATTTTCTACTTTTAAATTCTGCACCCGTTCATAAAATTAATGCACAATGCTGATTGACTTGGAGAATTCTTACCATTACCCGAAGCGCTGCTTTCTGTAGCTTTGCCCATTCTAGTGTCAGGCCGGTGATCGGATTTTCCAGCCTTTTCAGATGGTGATGTCATAGCTGCATCACGTGGATGTAGTCAGCGTGCCTTTCAGCTATTTCCTGTTTAATAAACAATTTATATAACAAATATTAGGGCCAACAGTGTTTGTTTAACTGAAACTGAAGAGCGGAGATATTTGTCAACCTGCTTTGTTGGGGTCGTTTACTCAGTGTGTTCTTGTTATGCTTAACAAACCATCTCAGCCCTGTAATTAATTTAAGTATTTTTATTATTCCTTTTTTCTTGAGTGAATTTAACTTTTGCGTGTGTGCGCACGCGCATTCATGAGTAGCTCTGAATTGCTATTATCTATTAACCAGTGACTGATGATAGCCATTGTCACCTAATAATTAAAGCTGGAATAATTACCTAATAATGCACACTAATTAGCTGCAGTTTTTTATATAGCTGACTCTTGGTGTGTTTGCATGGCTTGGAATCAGAAGCAGGTGGAATTTGTTTGCTGTTCATTATTGCTTTTTTGGAGTGATTGATAGCGGTCGATCGATGTTCAACTGTGACTGAACAGAGCAGCCGAAGAGGGGTGATATTGTGATGTGATTGAAGGGAACAGCGGCTAATGGTGACAGCAGTGAACGCAATTCATTGTTTTAGAGCCAGGAGAGTACATCCACTTACTGAGGTCATGTGGTTTGGCCTTGAGCTCGTCTTTTTCTATTGCCAATTAGCTGCATTTCCTTGGAGTACCGTTGAAGTGGAGGGGGATAGGCCTAATTATAGACTAAAGGCACAAATTAGAACTTTTCAGTCCCAGAGATCATCTGTAGTGCATAGTTAAAATTCTCCAAGCTTACAGTCCATGCCATGCGATGAATAATGTGGAGCTTTGAGGAAATAAATACAGGGCGTTTATACAGGGACCTGTGGGAATTGTGGCGTTATTGTTTTTGAACAGGAATGGGAACTAAAACGTTGATTCCCACCAGCTAGGCCGTGTCAAATTTAAAGGATGCCTGTGACAAATGCAACAAAATGCCCATTGTTGGTACACAGGTATCCGCTGCTTTATGAACATTTGCTTTACGTCGCTGTTACGAAAGACCGACATTAGCACCCGTTTTTGCTAAGCAGAAGAAATCCGAAGTGGATTTTTGCTTTTACGAAAAAAGCAGAAAAGCAAAAATAGCATTTAGCATTCTGTTATACATGAGCCAGTTGTGGATATGCGGCCACGTGCTGCATAACGATATTTCGGTAAGCGATGAACCATATATATGACGATGGTCCCCTAAGATAATGGAGCTAATCGTATCGTATTTACTATATGTTAGTGTTATTTTTGATTTTATGTGTTATTTGGTATGGGAACCTTAAGTTGTTTTTTGGTCTGGGAACACTCAAAATTTTTCCCCAGATAAATTTATGGTAAATGGCTTCTTCACTTTCCTCCATTTTGGCTTTTGAAAGGCCCTACTTCTGGATAGGGGGGGAAACGTGTGTATGAAAGGAATCAATACCAATATTTTTTCAAGATGCAATTAAAACTCCCCTAATTTGGATAATCGTTGTCTATTTGTCTGCGTTGTATTTTTATGCAAACAACATCATTATTATGCTGATACGTATGATATATGTGCCGCATTGAAGTACAGATTCTTTTTTGAGGCCTAAATGTTTGGAGACCTGCAGGTTCATCGCAGGCCTACCAGCTGCTGTGTCTTTCTGTGAAGCTGCATGCTGCAGGGAGTACCGCACACAGCGCAGCGCTTGCTGCATGCTGCAGGGAGTACCGCACACAGCGCAGCGCTTGCTGCATGCTGCAGGGAGTACCGCACACAGCGCAGCG
>JAODLC010000123.1:27628351-27651996 GCA_026781145.1 Hippopotamyrus pictus | reverse complement strand
GGGTCTGATACATTTTATATACAGCCCACTGTGCCTGTGGAGCAGGTGTTTGTGGGGTCTGATACATTTTATATACAACCCACTGTGCCTGTGGAGCAGGTGTTTGTGGGATCTGATACATTTTATATACAGCCCACTGTGCCTGTGGAGCAGGTGTTTGTGCCAGCAAACTGGGGTTGTGTGTGTACAGTAAAGTCTAGGGAGCAATGACATTTGATCTTAGAAGGAAAACACATTGGGATCTGTATGTGTCTATAGGTGTCTGTATGGGTGCCTGTTGATACTGCATAGTAGTTATTTACTTATACCATTGGTGAGAGAGTTGCAGTTCTCACTGTTATGTAATGGGACACATTGATCATAGTGCAAGTGAGAAAGTAATAAATAAAATCTGCATGTGTAGACATATATAAATAATATAAACAACATTTTAAGACATGGACATTAAGACATACACAAATAAATATAGTTAACTGGCTAATTGTGTAAGTTGGCATACAAGTGGAATATATGCAATAAATGTATAGGTGTAGTTTCAGAGTTACATGTCATGACTAGGACTCAGAGCATTCAGGTAAAAACACATTTATTGGCTTTTGCATTTCCAG
This sequence comes from Hippopotamyrus pictus, assembly GCA_026781145.1. NCBI lineage: Eukaryota > Metazoa > Chordata > Actinopteri > Osteoglossiformes > Mormyridae > Hippopotamyrus > Hippopotamyrus pictus. The sequence goes on along the minus strand of JAODLC010000123.1, from coordinate 27,651,388 downwards.
TTCATCCATCCAGTAATTCTAGAAATTGTAGAGGATGGGGGGTGTGAGAGGAGCAGGGATTAGATGGGGCGGAGGTGATGACAGGGCTGTCCGGGAAATGCGTTGTTGTCATCGCTGCAGCATCTTTTCTAGTTTTATGTAGATTTTATACAGTTGAAATAGTTTTGTAGTTGTACACCACAGATATTTTGTACACCATAGATATTTTGCACGCCATAGATATTTTGATTGTATGTAGTGTCAAACGTCTAATATGTGATATCTGTCCTCCGTTTTGTCTCTCAAACGTATTTCCCATTTTTCCATAGTCTGGGGCTTTTGTCTACACATCATACTCCCTATAATTGTGTATGTGATAAATGAAACTTGAAAATATAATGCAAATATTTTGCTTATATATCAACACTGCTTTTGCAGAGATTAATTTAACAAAACAAAATGCAAAATGGCCAATGAAACGCTTTAACATTTGTTTGCTTGTTAATTGTGCCATCAACTTTAACCAGTGACTGATGCATTCAGTTGCCGTGTAAAGACTTGCTGGGCCCCAGCCGTTTTTATCCGACGAGTTTAAACATAATATCTTTTATGAATTAATCTATTAAATAGAAATTTTAATCCTCTCAGATTATCTGAGATTGATTTAACAGTACATGGATTGATCTGGCTGTTACATGCTGTCATGGAATGTGAATGCTTTAAACTTTTAGGCTAAATACTATCTTGACACAACATTAATGGATTGTTTTTAGTTGGAAACTGCTTCTAGATCTGTATTCCCATTCAGGGGGATGTGCTATTTGTTGTATGGCTTTTATTGTATGTGCCTGACAAGATATTTTTTTAGTTCTAGAGTAAGTAGGATGCATTGATTTGTCCCCACAGACAAAACCACCCACCACTGTCTATTGTGTCACCTGTGCTCAGGTTCTCTGCTACTTTAACACCAGTGTCAGCACTGCAGGAAAAGGCAGCACTTTTGCTTTAAGTACAGAGTGCAGTTCAAAAGCACTGGGACAGTAACACATTTTTGTTGCGTGGGCTCTGTACTCCATGAGATTGTTCTAAATGAAACATTGACTTCTGACTACTACACTCACTCCAATTATGCATGCGTTTCACATGTCGGAGAGCATACTGAAGACAAAAAAGATGTGAAGCAAGCAAAAACTGAGAATGGTGACAGTGCAGTCACTGCAGAGCGTGATCGTGGAAGATACCAAGCATCTGGTGACGCCTGTGGGCTGCAGGCTCCAGGCCGTCATTGACAGCGACGGATTTGCAGCTGAAGATCAAACATGAAAACTTCATTTCGGCTTATGTTAATTTGTCCGGTTACGTTTGGTCCTCCAAGATCAGGGGAACTTGCCAGACAAATGCATAAAAAACTGTTTCCCCAGTAGGAATGTAAACACCTTCAGTTAAAGCTGCCACTTTATACTCACTTCAGTGGGACTCCAGGAGCTCTATAGACTAGACTGTGGTGCTCTGCACTCAGCTTTGCTGGTAATGAGTGAAGTTTCATGGTGGAGGTGGTTCATCCCATCGTTTGTTCTTGTTTTATTTATACCTGAGTTTGGCTCCTGCAGTGCGGGAAGAAAGCAGCAGAGCTCTTTTGTCACTGAACTTTCCTCTGTAGTCTGCTGGATCCTCACTAGTCCAAGGCTGGAGGACTTACAAGCAGCATGAGATCTGCACCGGCACACTGAAGCAAAATGTTTTTTTGTGCAGGAAATTTTTAAGGAACCTTATCTAATGGTCAAACCACTGGATTGGTGTTTTCAGATGGGAATGAGGGAGATTCGTAGAAGTACTTTTTAATAACCCTTATTGCCATCAAAGAGGGGATTGTCGATCTGTTTATCAGTTGATCAGTTGATTAGATCATCATAACAGAAAAAATACTGAAGAAATGTTAATGTTTTTAATCAGTCTCATATATTAAGATGAAAGCTGGACATGTGTCGTCTAAGCCAGAGAATGAATGGATGTATTCTGCAGGAGAATTAGTTCCTGGATAAGTTGTGTTTACCAAAGGGTTAAGTCCACTATATCCCTTTAATAACTTGATGCCTTTGACATTTTCTCGTAATTAAAAAGCTAATTTATTGTTGTGGTGTATTTTTAGGCATGGCGGGGGCAGCATAAACCCAGTGTAAGATGGGGGAGGGCTGCAGTGTGCCCTGTGCTTTATTGCCAGCTATATACTAATGAGGTTCTTTTTTTCTCGGCCCTAAACGCAGGTACCCTGACACTGACGCAAACACGCACACGATGCTGAAGCTTTTTCCAAAGCCTAATGCTCATTTGTTTCTATATGCCCTTTGTTCTGAAGCTGAAATAGAAGTTTTTCAGTTCTTTCATTTTGACTGTTTTATTAAACCAGATTAGTGCCCTGTTCTGTCTGGGATAGGCTAGAGGCTTCCCCTGACTCTGACCAGGATAAGCTGTTGGAGGATGGATGGATGGATGGATGGATGGCTAGTTAACTTCTGTTTCAGTTACATAAAAATGCATTAAAATTAGTTTTGAGAGAAAACTGTGGAATATTTGCGACATAATTTATTCATAATCCATATTTGGAGTAATCATATTAATTTTCATTTCCATGGTTGAATTTCACCTTGAAGAATTCCTATAGATAAAAGTAACCTGATGTAAAGCCTGAAAAACACCATCGAAAGTAGAATTGAAATAGTTTGCTTACCACTAAAAAGAGAGAGAATTATTTTATATCAGCAATTCTCAACCTGGGGGTCACGACCTAAATTTGGGTCGAGCAAAGTTCTGAAAGGGTCGCGAGGCAGAGTTGGAAATGTAGGCATTTTAAAACCAGCAAGCTCCTATGCTGATCCACGATCAGATTTCCCAGCCCCAGTCCTAGAATTAAACTATATAAATGGGTCTTGGGTCTGCAGTTGCTTAGCACAAAACTAGTGAACACGACCAATCAACGAAGCCGAATCGCAGATGCTTAATTTAAAATTCACTGACACATCCAATCAGATGTTGTGTGATAGGCATTGATTGGCGTAAACTGCAGGGTGCACTGCATGCTTGATCATAGCGTTAATTAATTAAACCTTATACTTGATCAGGTCGCAACTGAGCTGGCATGGTAATAAATGGGGTCACAGTGCACAAAAGGTTGAGAACCACTGTTCTGTATGACTGTTTAGAGATAAAAGGTAGAGTTGAGAAGGTTTTTGGGATCTTTTCCATGAAATCAGTTTGTGGCGCCCCCTAGAATGCCTTCATGGGCAAAGTTTTCATAGCTGTGATCTTGTGATGGAGTCAAGCTCAGGAATCCTAAATGATTAATGAGGAGGGTGTAGGGGAGGCTCCTGACTCAGTCCTTTATAATGCAGTTAGATGAGCTGCCTTGGGACTCACAACATGCAGGTGGTCCTTTTCATTTCCATCCCACCAGTCCCCCTTTGGACTCCCTTCCTCAGTGAGAATTCATTTTTAATAGGATGAGAAAAATCCGAGGAGCTCTGTCTTAGAGAAAGCCGGAATAAGCCCTCCTCACTCCATTGACATGAACCGTGGAATGAAATCAGCTTTTGAGTCCACCTCTCTTGTGTATCTCCATAAAGCTGATTTCGCTCTGCTTAGGTTCATTGATGCTTTGTTTTATTTTTGCTCTATATCTTCAAAGACATTTCGCTTTGCTTTAATTTGTAAAATAAATTGACCTGTATGCACTTACATGTTATGCAGTACAATCCCATATAATCAGAGGTGTTTTATTACACTTGTCCAGCCCTCTTCCATAATTGTTCCTTTTCTCTAGAGTGTGTTTTGAAAAGTAACACGTTCAGCATCCACTGTGAGGATCAATAAATTAACACGATTATTATTGGCCTCTGAACACGTCCTGGTGTGAATTGCTTTAAAGCACTCCCGGGAACGTGGTGCCCCATATCTGTGTGTAAATAAGACGCAGAGGTTAGAAATCACTTGACTAGCCCAGATGGTGCACGTTAGCACCAACGCAACGGCAACGCAACGGCAACGCTGGAGTCAAGACTGCGTGCCACTCGAGAGCCTCGACACTTCAAACCGTGCAGCTCCAGCAAAGCCGGGCTGAATTAATCAGACATCAAATTAGCTCTAATCTGCATATTAATCAGTGGAGGATATGACACCTTAACAGATTTTTTTAAAATGATTACCATGATGATTATAGAATCAATAATGACCATGTCATTTGCAATATACTGCCGTGGTTGCTGCTGCAGTTATCTGTCTAAACGTAGCCAGTGATAACACTCACCCTGAGTGAACGGGCTGACCTGACCCGCACACCAAAGGCCAAGCTAGCTTGCTAGATTTAAACAAATGGAAATGTGAATCTGATATCATATAAGCGGTGGGGTTGGGCTGGGAATAATAATATTGAGAGACTTGTCTGGACCTTCATAGACCTTCAGATTTGACTCTAAAGACGGAACAGTAAGAATAATGAGGTTTTGATGAGAGCTTGGGAGTTGGTGGTTTGGGGGTTTCCTTTTGTGGTATATGTCATGTCCCTTTCTTGGCTGCGTTCCTATGCCCCCTGCCTGCGCCCCCCCAGCCTGGGTGAGACCTCCCCAATGCCATTAACAAGCCCGAAGCAGTGATTCAGCCATGCCTCTTAGCCTCAGCCCTCTGCTAATGTCACTGCCGTATGGACTGCAAGGTTATTAATGAAGTTGTTACTCAATGAGAGGGAGCAGTGCAGCCTCTTTGGGGGGAGGTGGAAAGTGGCAGCAGAGGGGGTGTTGTTAAGGTGAATTTCCCAAACCGGGTTTCTGTTGATGAATCGCGCCCCAGTTCTGTAAAATCCAATCAGCAAAGAGGCAGGGCTTGACCTGGACCATGTCCCAGCCTCCCGTGATATATAGCTGCATTATTTTTCAGTACTCAGCTATTATTGTTCACGTACTTTTTACTATATATAATTGGCTAGAGTGCTTTCAAAGTGGTTATTTGGGGCTGCAGGTATGCACAATATTTGGTAAATAAAAAAATTATTTGATTAAATGGTTTTGCCGGAGGTTCTATGTCAGCACGTAATTTTCATCTACATGCGTACATGTTAATAAATAGGATTTAGTGATTCACATGCAGGTTGTCTAGTACCGCTTTGTTGTGGTTTTTAAAATTTGCATATCTTCGTAACAGAAAAATTGCTGTCAGTGAAACAAATTTTCATGGCCGACTAGCTTGTTTTTAGCCAAAATTACTTTTAAAATGTGCTCGCTACTCATTGTTACTATTAGGGCAGTATTGTATATTTTACATGTAAATTATTTTTGACGTCCTTCTTTGTCTGAAATGACTTCCCAGTCTGTTGCATATAATCACATCGCTTTAAACAAAAGTCAGAAGTCATCCATACAAACATTTCACTGGTAAATTCGGTAAAGGTTGTGCAACATTACTTCAATACGTGAGATAAAAATACATTTCTCTAGAACATTGTATAAAAAACATGTTGTACTAGTTAGAATATGAAGAAGCTGGTAGAGGTTAAGAACATGGTCTTGTACGGTTTGTGTTCCAAAGCATTTGAGCACTATTGAGTTAAAAAATGCTGAACTGAAAACTGAAAAACGTGCAGAAAATTTCAGAAAATGCAAAGGCATTTAAAGTAAAATGAAACTGGTCAAATAGATTGAAATAGCTGATCTTGAAATGCTTCGAGGATAGGCAGTAACAGAGTAGCAGAGTGAAGACACTGTTGTGGGGATGGAGGGGAAATGTCCTCTGGGCTATTAATAGACACTCTGGTTAGCAAACATATGAGACGAGCAGCTACAGGGGCTTATCAGTTGTTATGGTAAGCCACGCTGCCGATGGCTTGTCTGTAACACAATGTAAATCATCAGCTATGCTGTTCTCTCGCAACCACTATCTGCATGACAGCTTCATTCAGTTGTCCAAACTGCCTTGACAATGTCTGCAGGAGAAAACATCGACTGACACTTGAAATGGCATTGTGTTCCTCCCAGAGGGTCAGAGAAGAGCACAGATGTTTTTATCGAGGTGTTGTCTAGGACTCGGGCTCAAGCAAGGGGGGTGGTTTTAAGGGCCATACTGCTCTTGCATACTTCCAGTTGTGTCATTTTTGATGCTTTTGTGTCGTAGTACAGACCAAGGTCAAAGACTCATGAGGTCCACAGGCATGATGGGATTCACGGGGTTCAACTAGGCCTATAAAATCACATGCATCCCAAACATATTTGTGTATTAATATCAGTATACTTAGTTTACAAAGTACATGTGTATTTGAAATTCATTGGTAGCTGCCATGTTACTGTTCTGATGTTAGATCTGAGAATCTTAGAATGTTCCATATTCACCATGGGTGATAGGTATCTGCTACGTCACAATGACACTACAGGACTCTCAGCACCATGCTGAACACAGCATCAAGCAAACTAAATAATCACGCTAAACTGTGATTATCCATCAGACAGTGCTTTTTGGAGGTTATTTGTAGTTGCAAAATGCATCTTTCGACAACCACGTAACAACTTCATGTCAGATTTAACCATGTGAAACCAGTCAAACTCGAATGAACATAAAACCAATTCAGCCGGTCGGACAGTTAGGGGAATACGTTGGGAATACGCTGGGAATACGCTGGGGTGCATTTCAACAGGACTTGAGATTATTGTTCATCACTGATGCATTCTAGTAGCAGCATGCAGCTACTAATCAGTTGGTTTTGTTGTGTGACCTTTTTGTCATAATTTTCCCCAATATTATTAGCCAACAAAACTTTAGTTCCATCTGTGCTGTTTGTTAGCTCTCCCCTCTGCTGTTTTCACTTCCTGAATGCGACGTCAGACTGGGCCGTGCGCGTCCGCGTCCGCTTGTTTGATGTGGGCTGAATTCTGCAGTACTTCTTCATTCCACTCCACTTACTTCATTCCTCCACTCTGGCGGGTGCCGGCAATCCAGATTAATAGTCGCTGGTTTATACTGTGATTAATGAACTGAACGTTAGACTAATGATTTTTTCTTAAAATATTTAGCCATCAAGTGCACAAAACCAAAAAGCACCAAATTTTAAAATACTCATCGTAATAGCAGTTAATAACTGCTATTATAGTAATGTTAATAAAATATTAAAGTTGTTCATTTTTAGAAACAAGGTTTTTAAATATATCGCTAATGAAAGGTACCTTTTATGAATCTTTAAGTATCCCTTAGTCCTCAATGTCTTAACTAAGTGGAATTCTGCAGATAAATTGGCCACAGTGATGTGTCCAGTTGCACTGTGCTCTGAAATGTCAGCAAAAGGAGCTTTTCCAGAGTTTTTTTTTTTAATGGTCATGTGGGTGTGATCCATCATTGTCTGTCTGTCTGTGTCTTTTTTCCGTGTCTTTCTTTGTAGATAGACTTATCTTTATGTGTAAAACATAAGTAGCAAATTCAGATAGAGGCTGCCCTCCTACAATGAGATTTGAATAGACATGCTGGTCAAATATCGACTAACTGTGTCACTCTTCACCATTGTGTTACGTTTGGTTACAAGATGTCCTCTCTGCTTTATATTGCATCTTTTATTTTATTTTTTGTTTTTGTGAAGTTTATTCCACACAGCGATTGCCGTACCACTTAAGAACTGGACATGGGAAAAAATGATTGCAGGAGTGGCTGCAATATTTAATAAGGCACTTAGCCTGATTTGCTGCCGCTGTGTAAAATTGCTGCACCGATAGATAATTATAATTATTCTCATGACACCACGTTGAGACTGTATGTTCCCATATGCTACGGTTAACATATGTGAGCTTTATGATGCTTTATTGAAATATTTTGATTGCCCTCAGCTCTTAAGGGGAAATTTTGTGTTTTGTGTTTTCCTAGCAGAGAGAACCGTTTGTGGCAAACGTCTGCTCCACGAGGTGTGCAGTTAGCAGAGGTGCAGCTGCCTCCTGTAAGCATGGCCCCTAAAGTCATACTGTACGTCTGATGGGGAAGGCACAGCTCAGGTGCTGAACTGTGTGCGTATCTGCCGGTCTTCACGCTGACCGTACGGCAGGCAGGCAGGCAGGCAGGCAGGCAGGCAGCCAGCCAAAGGGGGGTGGGCGGGGCCCGCTTTGTGGTTAAACTGAAAGCCTCACCGTCTACCCTGCCCCACCCACTGTCTCGCTTTGGCAGCCTGTCACCCTCCCTGCCCACGGCTACGCCCACCTGGGTGTTGGCTCCAGCTCCGCTCCACTTTACTTATCTCCCTGCACTTAAATGAACTCGCCAGAAAAAAAAAAAAAGAGAGCAAAAGAATCTCGTCACAGACAGCTAACCGAGGTCCTTGGGTCTGTATTAATTAAACACGTTTTACATTCATTTCGTTTTTCTCCCTTGCATTGCTCACTTAAACGATGCAGAGTGACAAACGAGGCCAAAATCGCAGAAATGTGAAAATCAGCCCGACATTGACAAAGTAAAGTCAACAGCGATTAAGTGGAGTGACAGTGTTGCTGTTCATTGCTATTCCAGTGTGGACCTCCCTGCCATTTCGCATATTTATTCCATTCCACCAACAGCAAATCTGATTTGAACGCCTAACTACTTATTGAGCTTGTGATTGGTTAAATCAGGTGCTGGAATAGCACACATAATCCAGTGTAGTATCACTATCATTCCCAGCCCGACCCCACCGCTCGTGTGACATCACTTACACGTTTCCATTTGGTTTAAGACTAGCAAGCTAGCTTGGCCGTCAAAGTGCAGGGCTGCAGAGGTGTCGACGCGCTGAGGCGTCGCATTAGCCAGGGCCTCTGTGTCGCAGGAGCTTCCATAAAGCAGCCGCACTCCCCGCTGTGCTGTTATCGCCCCCCCGGCGCTCGGCGTTCGTGTTCATAGGCGACAAACAGCAGCCCATTCACGGCTGTGTTTCTGGCTTCGTGGAGATCGTCCCTCGACCTCTGTGTTAGCATTAAACGCATTATCATGTCCTGGGTCTCTCTCCGACGCCCTTATTCCAAGTAGCTTATACCTCAGTAAACTTTCCAGGCGTACTGGGCACCCATGTCAGCGACTGAGAAACACGAGAGATGTGCAGATGATTTGTTGTGGCAGTGCCTTCAATGCCGTCCATGTTGCATCTGCGGGAGTCTGTAAGAGTCTTATACCGGCTCCATGAGTCACACGGATCATTCTCCTGCACAGGCGCGTGCACACACAGCACACAAACACACACCGCTACTGGTATTTACGTCTGTTGCTTGTTATTCAGCAGATATATGAAAGATAGGTGCCAGGTAAACCTAAGGCCTTAGAGGTGTTTTCGAAGCCCCCCCGCCCCCCCGTGTAGTGAACGTATTGATTTTGGAAGAGGGGGAGGGCGGGACGTGTGGAGTAAAGTATCTTTATCGCTGAGGAAAATATGGGCAAGAGCCTAATTTGATTCTGGCGTAACGATGTGGACCTCCAGGGAAGCAGCGCGGCACTGGAGCCGTTTCCATGGCAACGGGTATCTTTTCCTTTTTAATTTTTTTCTTTTTTCCCAAGGAGGACTGCGAAACAAGGTCCTTGTGTGACTGGCAAGCGGCAGCCTCGGAGCTGATGAATATGCAGGTCTTTTGCAAGCCCCACTTTACTAATGAGGCAACAAATAATCTTTAATAGCAATATAGTAAGGATAAAAAAAAAAAAATACTACGAGCAACAAAAGATGCAATATGTAATTCAGTGTAGTAAAATGTGATTGGCACATTTTTTTTCCCAGAAAGTGTAAATATTACATATTCCTGTCTAAATATCATTATAGCCTTTACCTGCAAAGCAAAGTGAATGTGTCCACAGAAGTAGGCTATTAATGTGAAGCTTGTGCTCAGTGACCTTTAACAGGAGTGTGTAGTATTATGATATTCCTAGGTTTTCCAGCAGAGTCATGTCAGAGTCATTGAAAATAATACGAGAAAAATATCCCATCTTTCTGTCTATTTTTGGTCTGGTGCATATGAAGCTTCCGTCCTTTGTTCTGTGTATGCGTATGCATATTACAGTCTCCGTTCAGGGAATCGCGGGTCTCCGCGTCTTTATATAGCGCGATGCTCACCGTTAGGGTGGCTGCTCACTTCCGCTCAGCCCGCAGATGCAGTGTTACAGTGAGAGGAAGCAGTGTGCTGTCCGTTTATCCTCATGCGGCACTGCGGGCCAGTCAGGTCAGTACATGCCCACATGCCTGTTCCTCATTACATGTCATTGTTACACAGTCTCTGGCAATTATGTAGCACACTGAAGCGAAGGCTGCTTTGTAGGAATGAAACCTCTGGCATTAACTTTACTGCTACTAATGTAGCTGCAGCAATTTCCAGTTGCTTCCTGGTTTGGGGCACAAGGTCTGGATTTAAACGCTTTCAGTTCCAGCAGCTACTGGAAGGTCTGGTGCTTCTGGGGTTAAAAGGCAAAGAACAGATTAAACGGAGAGGTTGTTGCTGTTCCACCATCTGGTGAACATCAGAGATCAGATGGACATCACTAAGGAGACAAAATGCTTGCTCACTGACTTAGAGACAGATGATCCTGAAAACATTAACTGAGCAGTTTTTTTTTTTTTATCGTAAGGGACCCTAAAAAAATAAAAAAAGGGTCATGTCATCTGTCATTGCACACCAGTCTATGTTGTAAATATTTACTTGGTCCTCTTGACAGGATGCCAGGTAGATATCAGCCACATGTCCTGCCAGCCAGCTTGGTTGAACAGTTTGAAGAGCAAGATTCATCTTTCTGGTGGATTGTGGCTGTGCGTTCCTGTTCGCCTTTGCTACGCGCATTCCTGTTCGCCTTTGTGACACGCGGTCCTGTTCGCCTTTGCGACTCACGTTCCTGTTCGCCTTTGCGACTCGCGGTCCTTTTCGCCTTTGCGACGTGCATTCCTGTTCGCCTTTGTGACACGCGGTCCTGTTCGCCTTTGCGACGCGTGGTCCTGTTCGCCTTTGCGTCGCGCGTTCCTGTTCGCCTTTGCGTCGCGCATTCCTGTTCACCTTTACTACAGTATGCGCGTTCCTGTTCGCCTTTGCGACACGCGGTTCTGTTCACCTTTGCGACACGCGGTCCTGTTCGCCTTTGCGACGCGTGGTCCTGTTCGCCTTTGCGACTCGCGTTCCTGTTCGCCTTTACTATGCGCGTTCCTGTTCGCTTTTGCGACACGCGGTCCTGTTCACCTTTGCGATGCATGGTCCTGGCCATCATTTTCACCTACATTTCTCCAGTGGTGTGGCATTACACTGTGTAAATGTACTGAACTGCGAAACAGTGTAAATTTAACCAGGATATGCTCTCTGCAGCTTCATACGCCAAGGATAAGTCTCAGAAGGGGAACTTGTACTCAGGTGTGTAGTAGATGCTCAGAAGTCGTCCTTTAGGCTAGGGGTGGGTGGTACACTGGTGTTATAGTCCTTTCCAATGTGATTCTGCGCCACAATATGACTTTGCACTACACCGTTAACACCGTGATAAGTTGACAGCCTAATTATTAAAAATAAAGCATTTTATTTTCTTCAAAACTTCAGCTGTCATCTGAATCCTTGTCCTTATATAGCCTATGTAACCGGTTTATCTGCGTCGTGTGAATTTTCTATGAAACACACCGTGGCGATAGCAAATTAACACATTCAAAATAAACCGATTTTGTGTAATTATACACAAATTAAATGCACATATACGCATCAAACAAAATAACCTGGTTACACACACACACACGTACATACATATATAAATATATATGTAGTAGCGCATTAAAAAGTTAAACATATTCGCTAAATCAGCATACTCTGTATTGCCAAAAGTATTGCAACACCTGCCTTTACATACACATGAACTTTAATGGCGTCCCACCCCCCCTTTGCAGCTATAACAGCTTCATCTCTTCTGGGAAGGCTGTCCACAAGGTTTAGGAGTGTGTTTATGGGAATTTTTGACCGTTCTTCCAGGAGGACATTTGTGAGGTCAGGCACTGGTGTTGGACGAGAAGGCCTGGCTCGTAGTCTCTGCTCTAATTCATCCCAAAGGTGTTCTATCGGGTTGAGGTCAGGGCTCTGTGTAAGCCAGTCAAGTTCCTCCACACCAGACTCGCTCATCCGTGTCCTTATGGACCTTGCTTTGCACATTGGTGTGCAGTCATGGTGGAACATGAAGGGGCCATCCCCAAACTGTTCTCACAAAGTTGGGAGCATGAAATTGTCCAAAATGAAAGTTCCTTTCACTGGAACTAAGAGATTTCAGGAATGGACTAATTGCACAGGTGACATCCTATCATGATACCACGCTAGAATTCACTGAGCTCCTGAGAGTGACCCATTCTTTCGCAAATGTTTGTAGAAGCAGTCTGCATGCTTAGGTGCTTGGTTTTATACACCTGTGGCCATGGAAGTGATTGGAACACCTGACTTCAGCGATTTAGAGGGGTGTCCCAATGCCTTTGGCAATATGGTGTTATATATGCCACTGCCTTCATGCAAGATAAAGGCACAACTGCCCAGTTAACACCAGAATGGCCCATTTTCCACGTCAATGACTGTCAGACCCCTTTAATTTCCAAGCAAGACATACTTTGGTATATGCACCCCTTTTGTTTGTGCTAATATGCTGTTTGTGTTAATAACAGCAGTGATTCTAACACCCTCAACCAAAATGCCGTAAGGTTCCTAACAGAGTAGCTGCTCTGTCCTGAAATCGTACAGCTGAAAAGTTTTCAATCGTAGTATGCATTTTATAAAATGTTGGATAAATGGCTGCGGTTTATTGGTGATTTCATGTTCATCAGAGTTTTAAGGTTTTTTATTTTCAACTGTATAAAGTAATGTTTTTTATACAGTCAATTCAGGTGAAACACAAAAAACGTAAGTTTTCAGGGTTGCCAACTCATGTATCTGCCACGTAAGAAATCTTACAGCAAATGTATATTATTCCATTATAAACATAAAATTAGCAACATCCAAAGCTTTAGGGTAGTTTGCAAACCTTGCAGACTATTTTCAAGGTAATAAAATTGTTACATGCATGTAAATGTTTCTGCAGACTTGTCTCAAATTGAAAATCTCGTGCCAGCCAACTGAGGTCGGGCTGCGTTTTATTTAAAATTAAAGATAAAATATACTGTTTTTGGCTGAAGCGGCTTGTCATTCCATTTGCTTTATTACTCCGACAATTACTAAGCAATATTACCTATGTCGCTTTTTATATCTTTGCGAAATCAGACCGCCTATACCCAAATGTAATACCAATTAAAGTATACTTAATATATTCTAAAATATTTTTTAATTAAAAAAAGGGACAAGACATGCTACTCCGCCCAAAACTTGGAACAAAGCAATACCATGATATAATACTGTCACCGTCCAAAAAGTGAAAAATACCGTGATGATAATTTTAGGTCATATCACCCACCCCTACTGTTGGCAAAATGTTGTGATTTCTAACCTCTGCTATATGAATAGGCAACTAGTGTATACTTGTGAGTAAATTTCCATAAGTCCATTTAGATGAAAGCATCTGATGAGAATATAAATAAGTAATGTGGCTGCTGCTGGGTGCCGGCTGAGCTCCCTACCTCAGTATTTCCAGTAGAGTCTGATGTAGACATTGGTTTGTGATTGTTGACTGTATATGTAGCTGGTTTCTTAGACATAATGAGGACTATATGCAAATATGCCTTAAAATTCTGTTATGGTTTTACCAGTGAATTAGCTCCCGCATCATGTTCACACCTTGATTATTTGAATGGTTGTACAGCTCATTTATTGGTTGTGGCAGGATGGAGCACTTTGTGTAATGATGAGCAGCTCCGCAGGTTAGGAATTTGTGGCCATCTGGAAAGTTGTACTGTTGAATCCTGTAGCCGGTGTTGTAATCCTATTACCCCCTAACCCCGGTTGCTTCAGGGACTGACTGACCCTGCTCTCTGATCCTCACTTATACCTCACTTTGGGCAAAAGAGTCAGAGTAAATAAATGTAAATGTCAGTCTAAATACTGGAATATTTCCATATATGCCTATTCCACTTTCAAATATATTCCATTTGGGTGAGGTAATCCCTGAAAAGGCAGCAGTACCGTATGAACACTTCACAATTCATTTCCATCGTGCTTCTGTATTTTTGATTATATTATATTATGTACATTAATAAATTTGCATGTGAAAATTGAAATGTTATTTGATGTTAGCTTTCACCCCTTCCCTGTCACTGTGCTTTGTGAATGGAATGCAGGCTCATGAAATGTGTATGCATAGTGCATAGTAACCTGACTGCTCTGACTGCCCCACGTGTGAACAGGACATCAGCAGGACAGCCCAACATGCATGAAATCGTTTCAAACAGGGGTGGGGATCCTGTTCCATGAAGGGCCGGTGTGGGTGCAGGTTTTTGGGATGACCTCTCAATCAGCCAATCACAGTGGGTCCCCCGGACTGGAGTTGGGAACTACTGTTTTATTATTGGCTGATTGAAAGATCATCCCAAAAACCCGCACCCATGTCGGCCCTTCATGGAACAGGATCCTCACCCCTGGTTCAGAATCTGTAATGTAAAGAAATTCTTGCATGAGGTAAACTGCTTTGTTTCCATTGTAATATTCTGCTGTCTCCTTTATTCCTTCATTATTTCCATTACTTTGAAGAAGGAAGAGAATGAAATCAGAAATGATTTGTTTGTTTTGAATTCCTATCCACTGCTGCTTCTAGCCTGGGCTAATGATCGGAGGCACAGGACTTAAAAAGGCTTCCTACTAGAATGAGCTGCTTGTCGTACTTGTGGTTTTAACACCTTTTTTTCCTCATTGGTTGTATTCATGATGGTCATAACCATACATAGACCTACAAAGAGGATATGAAAGTGTTTAAAAAATAATGCTTCATTTATATGAGGGAAGAGTACGTGATGCATCAATAACGGAAATGCCACCGCGGAAGAGAGTTTGCAAGTTAGACCCTATTTAGCGAGGTGTCAGTACTACTCTCTTTTCTCAGATTTTGAGTCACTTTTTCCGAAATCCGTTGAAACCACTCAGACTTTGTGATCTCTTCCGCGTGAGAACTGACTTTCAAGCAACAGAACGGCAGTAAACAATCAGCACACTCTCCCCAAACTCCCCTCTTCATTTTCCAGTTGCTTGGTTAGAACCAAACCGAAGATTGTACTGCGGAGCATTCTGGAATCTTCGTTCTTAAGTACGCAGAAAGAGTGGGCCACAGTGCTTTTGGTGAGACCTTAGCTATGTGGATTTATGACATATTTCAAGTTATAAGTAATGTAATACATCCATGTCATATTTTTTTGTATTACACACCTTTAATAAAACCTTGAAATTTTTCAGTTGGTTGAGCTTAATAACTCATCTTAGTTAACTCATCCTCTTAACTTTGAAATTGATAGAAGTATTAGCATATCAATATTACAATATTAAGATGTTTGCTGAGCGTTTTCTTCAAAGTGAACACAGACAGAATACAGTCCCTTCATAATGAATTTTTCACAGCTTTTAAAATTGTGATGATCCAAAACTCCCTAAAATATTTCGTAAGGTTTGCATCAGTTAATAAATACATTCCATTTAGCCGCCGACTAGCTGAAATTTAAGAGGGTACAGCTGGTCATTACCGTAAACCATCAATGAACCATTCTGCTTTGTCCAATTGTGCTGTCTAGTATGAAGTGCTTCTGCACTCAGTCTTGCTGAACTCAGTGAATGCTGTGTCATGTTTGAGCCAGCAGTTTCCTTATATATAACTGGTGCATATGCATCACATGTACCATTTACCAGCCTTGGTCAGTATGAAAAGCATGTTAATAGCACTGAGAAGTAGATATGTCAGGATAAAGCAAAGAAGCAGAGGTCAGCTATTAATTAGTCAGCTTGCATCTTATATGGTTTTTGTACAATCACGGTTTGAAATTATTTTGTTTAAAAAAGAAGTTTTAAAACTAACCAGAATGCATATTTTCAAATTAGCACACAAAGTGCATTTAAAAAAAGCATAGATTGAGTGTGGTGTGTGTCAGTACGCTGTCTGTTCAAAGTTTACGGTATACGACAGTTTGGGAATAGGTGTACATGCAAAGGAAATAGGCACTTTTCCATAAGGGTCTTGAATTTACGTAGTTTTGCAGTATTGTGGTGGGTTTTGAGGGGCAACTTGGTGGTGCGGTGGAGAGCACTGCCCCCTCACACCTCTGGGACCTGGGCTTACTGTAGGTCTCCGCCAGGGTTCCATGTGTGTGGAGTTTGCATGTTCTCTCCGTGTCATCGTGGGGTTTCCCTCCCAAAGTCCAAAAACATGCTGAGGTTGTTTGGAGGTATTGTCCATAAGTATGCATGTGTGTGTGATTGGTGTGAGGGTGGCCCGTGTCCTGGATTATTCCCTGCTTTGCGCCCGTAGCCTCTGAGATAGGCATGAGACCCTCTACCACCCTGAACGGGATAAGCGGTTTCAGAAAATGGATGGATGGAGAGTTGTGGAACCAACTGAGCAAATAAGGGGCTGGAACACTGTACATAGTGTCCTAGGGATCCTATTTTATGATCGCCAGCCAAAGGAATCGACACAAATACCAGTATTTGCCATAATGGAGTCTGGTCACTTGTTTTTGTTTGCTAACATCAGTTATCTGCAGGGGTGTAGTCAGTAGCATGGTTTGTCTATGACACGTGTAGAGAAATTGATAACAGTACACAAAAAACAGGATCTATACAGGTACATTGTGCACAGTCACCTCATAGTAAAAGAAATGGTTTCATAAAATGATAAGGACAGTACGTGTCGCATAGTAAGTGAAATAATGGAATGCCAGGGTGAATTAATGGGGGTAGATTTAACAATATTTGCTGAACTGTGTTTCATCAGTTGGCCCTGAACATCACGGAAATATAGTTTTCTCTCATATTACCTTTAATAAAATGAGAATAAGATGTTGGTATATGTCATATTAAGTCATTAACACCAGTAAAGCTCATATTTCTTTCATTTATGCGGCTGTTTAATCTTGACTTCTGAAAATGTTTTGATTTGCCTGCGTGATGCTGAGAGAGGCTGCTTTTTTTGAGCACGGAAGGAGCTGAAAATCAATGCATTATGAAAGGTACTGTTTCCAAAAGTGTGAATCTTTGCCTGCGCGTGAAAGGAAACTCGTAGCTTAATAGATTTTTCATGAGCCCCGGCGGCCTGGGGGCGTGGCGCGTCGTGGGGGCCGTGGAGACGCCATCTCCGCATCTTTGGAGGAGAAGTGCTCTCCATCATTAGAGATGGCTGGTTATAAAGAGGCCCGCCCGCACGATGGGCCTTTTCTCACTCCCTTCAGCTCTTTCAGAGGGATTTGTCTGAGAGCCTCGCCACAGCACCCGACAGCCTGCTGTTGTTTCTCCCGCTCCTTGTGGGTCTCCATCTGTGAAACCCAAACCGTCTATGCGGCCATCTGTGAGACACTCCATAAGGCTATCAGTGAGACCTTCCATACGACTGTCTGTGAGACCCGCCCTCAGTAAGACTGACCTTAAGACCATATATGGGATGTATATATGGCCGTCACTGAGACTGTGTAAGCATACCCATGGGATTATGGTTATACGTGTGTAAATTGTAGGAAAGCCTTTAGCTGGGTGTTTGCTCTCGTGTTGGTGGGAGTTTAGCGCTGTGCTTTTTTGATAAAGGAAATGTGTTGATGACATTCCTTGCATTCTTGCATAGGGAAAGTTCCATTGTTCGTTCCATTGTCTTGTTTCTTCATTGTTCCATCGTTGTTCCGTTGCTCTGTAGTATGGCAGGGTGTAATGTAAGAGTAAATATTTGTGGTTTTCAGTTTTGGCAGCATTAACAATATGGCCTTCAGTTTAAATGTGCTCATGTTCTTACGTGTTTCTTTGGCAGGGAAATTTTATGATCTGTGTTTGTGTCTCCAAAGCAATGGGTAAACTCTTTTTTCCTCATTTTTTTCTACTTTTTACACGTACACATATTACAGCCAGTGTCTAATCAAGGTAGTTCAAAAGAATCACTTTTTAAAACCTTTTCGAAACAGATACCATAAGGCATTTAAGGATCTGTTAGAAAGACCTTATTGGCCAACAATGAGGCCCTCAGAATGAACTGTATCCTCATTGCTCTCCTATCATGTGAATCCCCTCTGGCAAGCTGGTTGCTCTTAAACTGCGCTCCACCCTGACTCCACATCTCATACTGTCTGAACATGAGCCAGTCACCCCTCCCCCCCCCCCCACCTCATATTTCACACTGGGGCTGCCCAACGCCAGAATGGGCTCAGCCTTGGGGGGTCTGGTCGTAAGTAGCTTCAGAGGACATTGTATTCTCAAAGCCTCCCGGCGGCTACATTGACTTGGGGGTCTCTAATCTCATGTTAGCCGCTATTGTGCTGAGATGGTGGCGCATAATCCCCCCTGTGAGAACGTCACCGTCCCTTGACAGCAGCACACACGCATCATCTGTTGGTATCATACATGCGCACCCAAGACGTCACCTGAAGAGTGGAGCTGTACCTAGGCCAAGCGATATTAGCCATGTCTCTCACAACAAAAATGTCATTGATTAGCGTGATACTGAAACTAGCATGATAATTGAAGCATTTTCCTTGGTGTTTTTTTCAGTTTAAAAATGACTTTCTGTTCCTCCTATTTGATTCCCAGGCTGGAATTTTCAGTGTCAGTTTCATGTTCAGATGTGATCAGGTGAAGATGCATAAAAGCCAAACAGACACATACATGAGGGGAAACTGGAAAACTGATTATATTTCAACTTGATATAGAATTTTAAGAATCATGTTGAACAAGAGGGATGCCTTATTATTATTATTTTAAATAGTTAGTTAATAAGGTCATATTGAACTTAAAAATAAGACCATCTCGGTTGGACTGTCCCTCATTGGGTTTTACCTTCCATTTTCCGTAACTCCTCATCCAGTCCCACTTCAGAGAAATCTCCTGGGAAGTTACATTTAAGAGAAGCTAAAATAGCCTCCTGGATCGTTAGTCTAGTGAGCCATGGAATCTTCTAGAAAGCGGTAGGTATACAGCCAAGGTGTACAGCAGCCCATCACACAGAGCACGCATGCATGTGCACCAAAATGTTCCCCTTCTAAGCATAACTATAAGCACTAGTTTGCCAAAACTGCACATCTTTGTATTTTGGGGAAAAACTTTATGGGGCAAGAAGCAGACAAGTCTGCTTCCCAGAGCACAAGCCCGGTTTTCAGTAAAGCTCCTGCGATTCCTACCTGACTGAGATGCAAACAGAACCTTCACGTTCAGCTTTTCACTCCCGCCGACACGATATGAAAACTCAGTCGATTGATTTTTACAGGCAAATGGCGGTGGTGTCAGGCAATAAGCTCAATTGCTGTAATGCCAGCAAAGCATCGCACGGAGTCGGGCACCAGGATAGCTTCATCAGTGTGCACGGATGGCCGAAGGACACAAGCTCATCGTCATCTGGGACGTGTATATCACCCAAAGAGCTTCTCTGCTTAGACTTTGAGATTTTAATGCGCTTTTTAACTTTGAATGACAGTTATTGTTATTCATATTGCAGAATTAAATTCAATCTGTCACAAAACTTGACATTTCATAAAACATAATGTTAAAAACATTTCTTATATTTAAATGCATTAGGTGCTTTTATAGAAAATGACAAAGCTTATCCAAAATATTTTGTTTTTCTGTTCTAAAGCCAGCAAATTTATTATGCAGTTAAAAGGTGCAACAGCCGGCTTCAATGCTAGCATGAACACTCAAATGCCTATTTACTTTGCAGATGTCCCAGGGTTGCCAGAGGTTATACCTTGGTCACACGTGTTATGTTATTTGTGTCGACGTGTTCTGGTGCTCCTTGGCAGTAGTGATGGGGGTCCCCTGGTTTAGAAGCCTTCGGAGACCCTTGGTTCACATCACTCTCTGATGCAAGTGCTTGGTTTCATTAATCATCCCTGATCAGAAGAGCCTCCGCATAGCGGATGCCAGGAAGTGCTGGGCTGCTTCAGGCCCCGTAAGTGATCTAATACTCGTGCACAGGTCAGCAAAGAAGGGCAGCTCCATAATCAGCAAGCAGTTCAAATGGGATCAGGAACAATTGCATGTCCAACAGTAAAAATCAATTTGTCAGCCTAAAAGGGCCACGATGAAATATTTGCCGCTTCGTTCGTTCACTTCGTCTTAAGCATCGGACATTTTTCTCAGCTAAATAGTATGTGTATTGGCTTTGATTAAAATTGTTATATGATTAATATTTGATTAAGAGTAATAAAATGCTATGGGTTACTCATTTAGAAATTCAACTGGAACAATGGGCCCTTTGTAAAACATTTGAAAGGAAGTTTGCATCAACCTTTTGATTTATGTTGTTGAACTGAATATGAAGACAGAATCGAAATTTGTTTATACTTTTATACTGAATATTTGTGTTGTGGTTTCTTGAGAAAAGGTAAAGCTAAACTGTTTCCATGAAAAAATATGAAGCTATACAGCAAACCTGTACTTGGAAATTTTAAAACCTATACCTCAGTATTTCCCTATCTGGTCCTTGGGAACACACAGTCGGTCCATGTTTTTTGCTCCCTCCCAACTCCAGCAAAAACGTGAACTGTCTGTGGGTCCCTGCGGACCGGATTGGGAAGCACTGCTATAGGTACCTCATGGCTAAGCCCCAAAGCAAACAAGCATGACATCGTGACCTTCTCCCATTTATTTACTTTGCAGGTATTTCTAGAAGGAAAGTTACGTGATTTTGAGATTCCCTCGTGTCCGTCGCCGTCGCCCCCATTTTGCCCAGGGTGCGCCTGGGTGGGCGGAGCTCTGCGGTGGGCGGAGCTCTGCGGTGGGCGGAGCTCTGCGGTGGGCGGAGCTCTGCGGTAGGCGGATGCAGTGGGAGTGGGCTGGGGTTTGTGGTTCTGATCTGACAGCAGCCCTGCAACCCGAGTCCTTGGAAGGCAGCAGGCTGAATAATTAAAGGAACAAATGTGTTTGCCAAAAGGTGCAGGGTTCCCGTTCAGGTGTGGCGGCGTGTGGGAGGCACCCGACGCAGCGTCCTCGGATGTTTCTGCTTCAGCGTCGGTGCTCCCGTTCATTTTCCATTTGACTTGGAATTACTTTTGTGGAAGTTTCTGGCAGTCCTATCCATCTGGGGGTTTTTCAGAAAATCTGTGTCGTGGATATGTTTTGCAGCAGACTCACACATGGAGTTCTTCTTAGCGTGGGGAAGGATAAAATGGAGAGAGCAGCAGGTCCTCCCCATCTTCCCTGATCCTCTGCAGCACGCACACACAAACTAACACCGGGGAGGGCTCATCTCGTGGCCGCGTGGTCCAGCTTGCTGCCGATGGCGCGACGTGAGCAGGCGGCTTTGGCCACACGTTGACACAGATCTGAAAGTTGTTACGGGTCTCGCAGCCTTCCAGAGAGGCGTGGAAAGCCAGGAGCAGAAAGACAAGGGACCATTTTCCCAGCACGGCTCTCAGTCTGATTTGAGATGAGCTGTCTACTGACACGAACACATGACCCCGAAAAAACGATAACAAATGTGAAAACATCTGGTTCCATTGTTACAGATGCTTAAACATTTGTTTCAGCATTTTGCTTCTGTGGTCATATTGCTAAGTCCTAATTATTGAACAGCAGGATTTATCATCTGGGCCATTAACCACTGTTGAAAGAGAGACTTGCTTAAATTATATCAGTCTGATAGACTGCAATTTATCTTTCCTTTTTTCAGCTAATGAACCGAAGGGCTTTTATATATTGCGAACATGCATGAGACAATAGTGGCGCTAATCGCTGTTACCTTGGTAATCGTTGTGCAATTCACGGTGCTCTATTCATGAGCGCCGCACCCCTCTTGTGGGGAGAAGCTGGGGAACTGGCCGCTGTTTGTGTTTTGTAACTTCTTGATGTTTGGAGGGATGCTGGGTCAGCAACTCAGGAACAACTCAAGAACAACTCAGGAACCCAGGCGCACACACACATGGGCTCCAGTAGTAGATTGTCAGGGGGCTTTGGCTGAGGACGGCATCAGCAGAGCCCCTGACTGCCAGGGAGACCAAGATTCCTGGGGAAAACATGGCATGCATCGGAGAACCCGAGCCAGGAAGGACAGATATCTGGAGGGACAGGACAGCCACTGGTGACCATCTTTTTCCCCTCTGGAGTACAAATATTTGTAGCCATTGATTGTGGGTTTGTGTATGAATCCAATTTGCATTTCAAGGTTAATGTGTGGAGGGAAAAACTATATAAACACATAAACACTGGGTTTTTGCAGAAGGCATTGAACTGGTGGCCGACAACAGAGAAAGCAGGAAAAAATGAAGCAATGGAGATGAGAGAGTGCTGTGGTCAGAGGGGCTGCAATTCACATTTTATATTCTCAGCCTACAAATTAAATGAAAGCTCCAGACAGCAGTGGTTCTGACTCTATCCTGGTAGCAGTGAGGCAGACATGAGCCGCTCGGACTCTGTCCTGGTGGCAGTGAGGCAGACATGAGCTGCTCTGATTCTGTCCTGGTAACAGTGAGGCAAACTTGAGTGGCTCTGACTCTGTCCTGGCAGCAGTGAGGCAGACATGAGCTGCTCTGACTCTGTCTTGGCAGCAGTGAGGTAGACATGAGCTGCTCTGATTCTGTCCTGGTAACAGTGAGGCAGACATGAGCCGCTCGGACTCTGTCCTGGCAGCAGTGAGGCAGACATGAGCTGCTCTAATTCTGTCCTGGTAACAGTGAGGCAAACTTGAGTGGCTCTGATTCTGTCCTGGCACCAGTGAGGCAAACTTGAGTGGCTCTGATTCTGTCCTGGCAGCAGTGAGGAACACATGAGTGGCTCTGACTCTGTCCTGGCAGCAGTGAGGCAGACATGAGCCGCTCTGACTCTGTCCTGGAGGCAGTGAGGCAGACATGAGCTGCTCTGACTCTGTCCTGGTAACAGTGAGGCAGACATGAGCTGCTCTGACTCTGTCCTGGTAACAGTGAGGCAGACATGAGCCACTCTGACTCTGTCCTGGTGGCAGTGAGGCAGACATGAGCTGCTCAGACTCTGGCAG
>JAODLC010000123.1:27611725-27628251 GCA_026781145.1 Hippopotamyrus pictus | reverse complement strand
ACTCTGGCAGCAATGAGGCAGACATGAGCTGCTCTGACTCTGTCCTGGTAACATTGAGGCAAACATGAGCTGCTCTGACTCTGTCCTGGCAGCAATGAGGCAGACATGAGCCGCTCTGACTCTGTCCTGGTAACAGTGAGGCAGACACGAGCCGCTCTGACTCTGGCAGCAATGAGGCAGACATGAGCTGCTCTGACTCCGTCCTGGTAACAGTGAGGCAAACATGAGCTGCTCTGACTCTGTCCTGACAGCAATGAGGCAGACATGAGCTGCTCTGACTCTGTCCTGGTAACAGTGAGGCAAACATGAGCTGCTCTGACTCTGTCCTGACAGCAATGAGGCAGACATGAGCCGTTCTGACTCTGGCAGCAATGAGGCATGTCTGTTATGACTCCGGGAGCATCACTGAGTGGTGCACGATCTGGGCGAATGCAGTCCGGCACCGTCCACTGCAGTTAACAAAAACCTTCAGGCGAGGGCTGCGAGTGGAGCCTTGAAAAAGCTCACACGGGCCAGTCTTTGCATTTTAATAAGCAGCTGCTTCTCTGTGCAGAAACTTGCTACAGTCGACATCGAAAATGTACATTTTGTCCCGAATGTTATAAGTCATATTCATTTGGTCACATAGATATTGAGCCATTAATTTGTAGCTTTGAAATGAGCAGTTACCAGATCTGACAGGGCTTAGGCCATTGTTCCAGGATAAAGTGAAAATTCCTACTGTCTGCAGTGACTTGTTTATGCTGAAAAGAGCGGGGAATGTTCTGTAGTGTTTTTGTCTATGTAATTAGCAGGTTTCGATGCCCGGTTAGGCCAGCCCCTTGCCCCCCAGCCCTCGTGCTGCTACCAGGCCCCTTTCGTGGATTTCCTGCCCTCCAGTCGTCCTGCCGCCCGACTCCCCTGTCCACCCCATGAGCGGCAGTCTCACCTCGAACACATTGCCTTGGCGCGTTCAGCCCTGCAAGCCAGAAAAGATGGTCTCTGTCACTGCTCGGGGGGGGGGGGGGGGGTTCCTGGCACAGAGACCCTGACAGAATAAAGGTCCTTGCTTCAGCAAAACACCAGTATAACTATTTCCGACGGGTGTTGCTGGGAGACGTGCTGTGATGCGGATGTGGGCTGGGGGCTGTGACCCTGGACCTGGCCAGCTGATCCCCCCCACCCCCTTTGCATGGCTGCTGCTCAGCTTGGAATGCAGCTTGACCACTATGAGCATAACTTGTGAGCGGGGGGGGGCTCTAGGTTACATTTTCAAGCTACGTTTTCTGTTCATTCTCTCAAATCGGGTGCTCCTTCTGGCAGTCACACTTACTCTGTTGTATTTGTGTCACTTCTGTGTCAATTATACCGCATTTTGCCTAAACATCTGAGTGATTTATAGAGTGACATTAAACGCCTGTAGTATTTAACTCAGCGTGGTGTACTTCTTTGTGCCTTATTCTGCCAATTACAGCTCAAATGTTTTAAGCAATTTATAGATTATTCTAAAAAATAAACTGTCACCAGAAGCTAAGCTCTCTCACGAAGGATCAGGCGACTGACAAGTGTTGGTTTCTGGTGAGACAAACCACAGTTAAAGGGCAGGATGGCAGCGGTTTGAAGTTGAGACAAAAAGAGATGAAAATCCATGAACGGCTTTGCCTTCATCATCTTCTGCCTTGATCGCGCTGCCATGTAGCAGGAGCCTCTCATGTCATCGGATCTGAGAATGTAAAGCATCATGTCACGTATCCCATTGGCTCCTGAACCTCCTCTCCCCTGTGAGCCTGCGCAGATCATTGGCCACATGTTTGTTAATTAATTATTCTGAATCCCTTGACTTTTTTAGGTGTATGAGGCTTGGAATTAGTTTCGCTGTCAATCAGCCTGTCATCACATATTTATCCAGAGTGTGTTGCCCTCAAAGTCTAGAACAACTGGCTAACTTCTCAAATATAGCCTGTCAGAGTTGTTTTTTGTTGTTGTTTTTTTTCCGTTTTCACTTTTCTTATAACTAGCCTGATGTTTTACAGTTGGCCCTGGAAGTTCATGGTTAACTAATGACGTGAGCTTAAGGCATTTCAGTATCACTTAGCTGAAAGACCATAAACCGTTTCTCCGCA
This sequence comes from Hippopotamyrus pictus, assembly GCA_026781145.1. Lineage (NCBI taxonomy): Eukaryota > Metazoa > Chordata > Actinopteri > Osteoglossiformes > Mormyridae > Hippopotamyrus > Hippopotamyrus pictus. Next base: position 27,626,149 of record JAODLC010000123.1, on the reverse strand, counting down.
CAATCCCTGATAAATAAGCCCTTTTTTTTCATTAGCTGCTACATTTCCTGGAATTTCCATGCACGTTCCTTGAGTGAGGCCATCACAGCAGGGGAACAGAGCTTGAACATCAGGGCCAAGTCCTCTGCTTTTTCTGAAGTATGTTTACCAGACAGGAACCGTGTCTCTGTAGGACTCCATCAGGTCCTCTGTCTCTCTCAGGCATGATGTATGGGCCACATGAAAACAAAGGAAGACAGTGGGGGTGTCATGGCACTATGCACGGCAGAAGCGGCTTAGATCTCCTCATGGACCAGGATTAGGGATCAGTTTGAAACCTGAAATCAGTGGATGTGTGTCTGCTCGCTCCAGTAGAGTAATCAGCATCTAAGGTAGACCCAGCCAGGTTTTTGGGGTCCAGAGTGTCCTCTTCAAGGTGTGCAGTAGGAGGATAGAGAGTCTTGTTTGGAACACGTTTGTTCATGCTGTCAGCAGAACTCGTATTCAGCATGGCAGCAGCTCTTCCGTACGCCTTGGCTGAAGGTGCCATGAAATGGATCACTATCCATCTGCCAGCTAAGGATCCTTCCTTACCTTCCTTTGCCTTGTTGAGTGGGTGTTCAGAATCACTCCCATAAAGAAGTGCACAAAAAAATGTATTTATACATAAGTATGCCTGCACCCTCTTGTTAATTTAAATGGACAAGGAAATGAGTTTGCGTCACAGGACCAGAATGAAGTTTGGTGCTTGGTCCGTAGCAGGAGAAGTGTGCTGTTGGCTAAATGAATCACATGATGTGGCCGTGTGAGCGTTCATGCTGAGTAGACCAGAGTTTGGGGATACCCTTTACATTGTGTTGCGGTATGCAGAGGGAAGAATAAGTCTGGGGCTTTTTGACATCAATGAGCATTGAGCATGCCATTGAGAAGGCTGACGATCCTTTCGGAAGGAAGCCGTTTAGTAGTCTTCATTGCACCTGAGAATTGTACTGTAATAATAATGATTATAATGATCATGATAATCTTTGACACCATCTCCTCATCGCCTTCTTCATCCTGATTGGTCTCTTCTTTTCTCCTTGGTCCTCCTTTCTACAGCCTGCTGTGTTTTTGCCACTATATGCTACTTCACTGTCTTTCTTCATGCTGAAGTCCTGCTGCCTTCGGGATTACGGCTGACAGGAGATGTTTTTCTGCCCCTCCCCCACAACAGAGCGCAGCTGCCGCACCCAGCCCGGTGCTCGGGAACATCCCCCCGGGAGACGGCATGCCGGTGGGACCCGTTCCTCCAGGATTCTTCCAGGTACGGGACAGCGCGCCCCAGAAGTCGCACATCAAATGGGGCAGTGGGCAGTTCAGCTTCACCAAAAGGTTGTTGGTTCAAGTCCTAGGGTGATCTTTGAAGCAAGGTGCTTAACCTGATTTCCTTCTGTGAAATGTCCAGCTTTCGAATTAGATCCAGCATACTATTGGCTGTGTATTCATAGTAATAAAGAAATAATAATACAGGGAGCTGCACATGAAAAGCAATCCTTGTGTACATACTGAGGTTTGGAAAACAATGCATGTTGACGTGGACGTATTGCTGCTATCAGCATTACTGATATCATGCTTGAGACACATTGTTATCATTACAGCACTTGCTGTTGCCTCTGCCTCATGGCAAAACCGTTTGAATTGCTACAGGTGCTGAGAGTTAAAGTGGGAGGCGGCTGGTAAATTTCCTGTTCTGAGGGGCACTAATCCAGTCTGGGGATGGTAATTGATTGTTCAGGGCTGGGAGGACTGTCGGCACCTTTCTTAGGTCATGTAATTGTATCTGGGCCCAATATGGGTGGTTCTTCCTGTTGATTGACCTGCCAGTAGGTTCAGTCAGGATTTGGTTACATCTTTACCCTTACGAGGATTAGTGAAATGTTTTTTTTTCTTCTCTTTTTTTGCAGTCCTTTGAACTTTCTAAGTGGGATTTTAGGCCTTCATATTTATGCAAGCAATGATTTATTTTAATCCCGGGGGTGTTATGAAAGTGGAGCATATTTTATGGAGCCATTACACTGACGTTTAGGTCTGGGTGTTCAGGTGAATCTCCGTTTCCCTGGCTGTAGGTTCCTGCCTTTCCCGCAGGGTGACGTAGCCAGTGTGGATGAAGTGAAGGGAATATTAAGGATCCACAGAGCAGCATTTTGTAGGGATGAAATATTAACAGGAAGCACTCTGTTTCTGCAGTGGTGTTACAGCTGCACTGCATTTCCGGCGATCGCTGCTTAATGGCCATGAAATATGAATGATGTCTGAGACCCGCAGCTGTCACACTTTCCTCTGTGGGGTCAAAGCTCTTTCCTGGCTCGTGGTGGAGGCAGCATCATGTGTCATCTTCTTCTACAATAGACACCAAAGATCTGAGAATAGTTGCCATCCCTCCATCCATTTACCATAGACACTTATTCGGTGCTGTGCCGTGGTGAGACTGAGCATACGTGTTTGTTTTTCTGGTCCAAAAGCATTCATTTAAGACAGCACTCCATCCAGCCCTTAGTCTATGACTGTATGTGAGATTGTCCTTCAGTTGACTGACTTTGTAAGACGTTCTCTACGCCGTAGAATTCCTGGGTCTCGGATCACCAAATGCCTAGTGAAACAGGATAGACATAGTAGAAAATTTCTTTAAAAAGGCTGTTAAGTGTATCATTTTAGATGCCCTGTCTGCTGACTTGATCCAGATTTAACATGAAGCGCCCATTATGCTGAGGAGACTGTCGACGGTGCTTCCCGACCGGCCGCACTTGCTACAGCACAGCACACGGCAGGGGATCAATGGCTCAAGCCAGTAGGAGAAGCTAGTGAGTAGATCGGCGGGTAGCGGTCATCCCCGGGCCATGCCGGGGGAACAAAGCCCAGCTTGTCCTGAACCAGGAACTACGAGCGCCGTGTGTCCGTCTCATTTGAATAAAACAACAGGAGAGTGCAGCATTGGGGATGGATCGGGAGGGAATAGAGGGGAGAAGCTGCAGCCCGCCTGCCAGACAGCAGCGTGCAGCACTGCATGGGCTCCCAGCATGCACTCTGCTCTCACAGCCCTGTCACGGAGACGTCAGCGATCACATCGCTGCGTGCTGGAATTCACTGGCTTAAAGGCAGAGCGATGTGTCCGCAGGCTAGCCACACGTCACCGACTTTGTTCCGCGGCGGGGAAAGCTACTGGAGGTGTCTTACAGTGCTCTTCCGCGGAGCAAATCACTGAAGTGGGAAGATCGCAGGATTCCTCCGTTTCTGTATGTGAATGTGGATGTGACACAGGAGATAAAGATGCAGGATGATACGCATGTGGGCGCTCCACGTTAAGTCTCATACAAGGGGCCGCCAGGGTTCCGCCTGTCCGAAGATCCCTCTGCGCACCCCTGAGCTGAGGGCTCGTATCTGTCCTTGGTTCCGCACAAGGTGACGGGCAAGGCGATGCGGCACAGGACCCAGGTGACATAAACCAAAGCATGCAGGCTAGAAATGATTGGCCAACAAAATCAAGTGGCTGATCGGCCGGCCAGTGTCCAGCCTATGGAGGTTTCTGTTGATTTACTGTCCTCACAGAAATGTGAGGTGTGTGTGCGTGTGTGGTCCAGGTATACCTTACCTTGTGGGGACCAAATGTCCCCACAACGTAATGAATACCTGTTTTTTTTTTTTTTTACCTTATGGGGACCAGTTTCTTATCCCCGTAAGGTATAATTTTCATAACAAATTCACCTGGGACAGACTTGCTACCCCTCCCCCCCCACCAGCCATACACCCATAATTCCGTGCAGCAGCTGGGAGCCCCTTGCCTCCTCATTCCTTGCTCCTCCGTTAGCCTGGCGTAACAGCCGCAGAGATGTAATGGAGTCTCGTGTCTCTAGGGTGGACACAGGACCTTGAATTTCAAGAGGTTATGTGCGGAATAGTTTGCTGTTTTTTCAGTCCCGTGCTTTGGTAACAAGCCGCTCACTTTTTAATGTGTGTCTCGTGTGAGTCCTGGGCTGGCTCATGCATGCGCTGCCGTTTGGAGAATCAGGGAATTAGCAGCTGCAGCTAACCAGGTCACCTGTCCGTCCCTGAGAGTCATGTCAGGTGCTTCTCTTTGCTGCTTCCTTTTTGAAAAGAGGTTTGCGTTGAGTTTCTAAGCTTCAGGATGACGGTAAGTGATGTTATGTTTCTCCCACAACGCGATGACCTTGGAGAAGAGAACAAAGTGTGCACAGCATGTAAACCTCCCGGGGCAACATGGACCCCTGACCGTTAGCATCTCAATTTCCCTTGTGACAGAGGAATAAGAAGAGGGGCCTGACTGGGGATGAGGTCCTGTAATCCTGCCTGGTGCTTCTCCCCTTTTGAGCTCTTGGTGTACCCTGTCCGGTCGGCAGCCAGTGCACGGCGTTCCTCATCTCTCCACCGGCACACTGCCGGCTGCCTCACGCCTCGCTGCTCAGACGCCGCTGCCTCTGAGGAGACCTTTCATCTGCAGGACTACTGGTGCCTTTAGTCGTTAGTGTCCAGGTCCAACATTCGGCTCACTCGAGGCCGACCTAGTCGGGCATAACCAGGATGTCCACTGCTCCTCTAAGGCTCTGACGAAAAACTGACTTTCTTTGGGCAAACGAGTTTTTTAACGTTTCGTAAACCAAATGGTAACTGATAACGACCGGGAGCCCCTTTCCGCTAATGCGCGATCGCATAACTATGGACTGGCCGGGGGGGTTACCCATGCATATTTTTTGCGTTGCGTCGATTTATACTGACATTTTATCGACGTACAGTTTCTGCAGACCCCCTGGGGGGGTCACAGACCACAGGCTTGGTTAAGGGATCGTCTCTGAACAAAGTTAGCAAAATAAGTGTAACAGTGCCCTCTGTTGGTGTGGCTTGCACTGAGGTCCCTCGCCATTTACATCCAGGTTTAACAGCCTTAGGAGCTGATGTTGATTAGAATAAGACTCCAGTTACCTTTCTGTGCATTACCTGCTTCGTGTGCTTTATCCAGACTGCGACCGTTTGTTTGTCTTGACCTGGTTTTAAGATAGAATCCTCATCGGAAGCTAGGAAGCACAATTTAGATGGCATTCCTTCATAGTACAGTTATGCCTTCATATACTGTGCTGCTGTAGGTGTTATCATGAAAAACAGCAGGGTAATCAACAAAATAAACTTCTTATTCAAGATCATAGGATATACTGAATTGGCTAACATCTTGATGTGTACGGACAGGTTTTTTGCATAACCTGTAAATGCCAAATCTCCAGTCTCACTGAAGCTCTCTCTCTTAGTGTTAAAGTGAAAGGATTTGAACGTACTGCTGTGACTGTGTCCCGCTGATCGTATGATATCAGGCAAATCAATTTCCTGTATCCATCTCACACGGCGCCATTTTTAAAAATCTCCAGTGTATATTTTATGATGTCCGTTTCTAGGTTTAGGTTTTCCATTGCCTTGGTGTAACATTAAATCCAAGATTTTGAAATTCATTGATTGAGTTTGTAATTGAAGCAATTCCTAATTGTTTCTCTCTCTCTTTCTGTCTCATCTCGTCAATTATTTTTTTCTAGTTTCACAGGCTTATAGGACTAACACCATGCATGTACTTAGGCTAAGCAATTTGCATATTTTTTGGTCAAAAACAAATTTTAATTCATATCCAGATTACCATATTAATAGACTATCATTGTTGATCAGTCGTACTTTGGGCTTTTTGTTTAATTGGTCGTTGTAAGTCATCAGTCCTACGGGCAAGGAGAAGGAACTGGTCTGAGCCTTAAATTCAGGCTTGGCATAGGAAAAATTTCGTTGGACTTCGGTACAATGACAACAAAGTCTATCTATCTATCTGTCTGTCTGTCTGTCTGTCTGTCTATCTATCTGTCTATCTTATCTATCTTATCTATCTTATCTATCTAATCTGTCTAATCTGTCTAATCTATCTAGCTAAAAACATGGAACGATATCCTCAGAATAAACAAATGCTCTTGGCGTGGCAAGTGGCTTCATGTGGCCCACAAGAATGTCTTAAATTACACAGGAAAATTAATGGTGGTTAATACTGGAAGGAAATCATGTCATAAGTTAGTCAGAATATCCTAGAATATAAAAAATGGATAAATATACAGGATGGATGAATGGATGGATATACTATTACTGGTATTTACTTAATTTCATTAAATGCCCAATAAAGACTGTCTACATCCAGAGACCAATTATTAAAACAAGATTTTTTTTTCCTTCTTAGAAGGTTAAAGTATTATGTTCAGCCAGTTTGTAATGGTCTGGATTTGATATTGTCCTGCCTGATTCTGAAATTCAAAACTCTTCCAGATTCAGGCATAGCAGATTTAATAAACTGAAGAAGCCATAAAGCATTTTTACTGATATAAGACAGTGTGGGTGCAGAGGCTGATAAGCATAAAGCCTGTTTTTTACATGAGCTTCGTGGCTTTAATCGACACCAGTGTTTCCCAATCTGTTCCTCGGAGACCTACAGTCGGTCCCTGTTTTTGTTCCCTTTCTGTGATTCCCCAAGGACCGGATTGGGAAACACTGATTTATGGAGTTATTGACAGATGAAAATGATGCACATTGGATTATGCTTAAGAGCTGCATATGTGGCGGAGAGTGAGAGTATCACCTAGGAAGGGATGCGAATGGGTCCATTAGTGCCGTGAAGTCTAGCAGATCAGCCATTTTGTTGCTTATTTATTCTTTTATTCTCGAATTCCTAACGTTTTTCCCTTTAGTGTTTATGCTGTGTCAGTCATCACTGGTCACTTTTGTAATTGTTTGTTTCCAAATAGTGGTATATACATACATTCCTATGTCACTGGTACAGTAAATGTGGCACTGATATGAAATGTCTCTGCACTGTTGTGTCGAGCTGATCTGAGATTTGTGAGCTTCTGCTTAGTGCTGTTTTCTGTCCTTCTCTTGTTCCACGCAGCATTTCCGTCTACTGAAGACTCAGCCCCCCCCCCCCACTTTGTATGTGCGTGTGTGTGCCAGTGTGTCTACGTGCTGCCAGTGGTCTATTTTAGGCCGGTCGACTGTTTGGAAGCTCAGAGACAGGAAGTTTCCAGAGGGAGAGGGAGGCAGCATGAGGTCTGGGGGTAGGGAGGGAGAGCAATGTGCTGATGTCGGTAGCGATAGGTGTACACAGACACACACACACACAGACACACACACGCACACAGACACACAGACACACACACACGCACACACACAGGCTGTATCCCTACACAGACATTCCAGGCCTCCAGGCACATGACATAAACGTAACACACTGAACAGTCAGGCACTCTTTGTGTGTGCAGTTTTTTTTCTAACATGGCAGCATGTAAATTCAAGAACCAAGAAACATGAAATTCACACAATAATGAGTCAGCAGAATAAGACGAGTAGAATCCACATATGGCCTGTTTTCAGCACTGAAATGTCTGCTATGGATCCAGCGTTTTCATTTTATGCATGGTGGATGCACCATATATGCATATATATATATGTGCTCCACAAAAACAACATACTAGCAGTAATATTTTAAAAAAAAAGCCCCAGTGGGTTTCTTCCTCAAATATGCAAATGCCGTGTGCAAAGGGTTATGGGTACATAAGGCCTGTTAGATGTTGAAGTTGACAATTCAGTGTTTGTAATTTTTTCTCTTTGTTTGATCTGTATGTGTATTTTAGTATAGTCCAGTCATTTAAAACCTGATTTGAATAAATCTGAAAACAAACCCTCATTTGCATAACGGATGTTCGGTGTCAGAGATGGGAAACTGTATGATTTCACTGTCTTAGTAAAATTACAGTAATGTAATGGGTTTTACGCTTTAATGAGGTCTGTTTGGGTGCAGTTTGCACTTTTGATTAATGTTTGATTGTTTAATTAATCTGTTTGATTTAATTAAACAATTTGAATTATTAATAGTCTAGGGCAGCTTCATTCCCTTGAATTTTGTGTGACTCTTTTTTAACGAGATGGATATGCTTGTTTTTCTTCATCTTGAATACAGACTTTGTTTAACGTTTTTCACTCAACAGAACTGCGTTTTGTGATTGATGACTTACTGCCGGAATGTCGTTTTATATGGCTCTTCGTTAAAAGAAAATGCAAACACAACTGCAAGTGATGGAATGCCTGTCAAATTTGAGTCTTTGGTGTGGAAACAAAGATTTGTGTGGCGGACATTTGCTGAAACTTCTGCTTTTTTATCTTGAAGCTAGAAAAACAGAGTTGGTCCCTTATAACAGACTCACTTCTGTTATATTCCTACACAGCTTTCTGGGCCCTCCATTCTCTTAAAGACTTTTATTTTGGAAACTTCTAAGGACTCGCTCCTGCGTGTCGTGGTTCTTGCTGAATGGTCACCCGGTGTCCTGATGGATTCTCCAACCTGGATGGGATTATACACCAGGGCCTTGTGAAACACTCGAGTGCCTGCCGCAGCCTGGAAAGTACCAGCTCTGCAGTGAAGACAACCGTCCCATCCGCTACGCAGTTAATCAGTCGCTCAGTTGCGAGAGGAAGTGAAAGCACGACATTAAAGTGCGTTAGTGGGACGCCTGTGGACTTTCTGACAGAGGTTGTTAAACTGAGATGCCTGAAAAACAAATGATACTCAAGCAAGAAAGCTCTAGAAGGGAGGGGATTATTTCACACTGATATACTGTGTAATACTTCTTCTTTCATCTCAGCCATATTCTCGAGGAAGCCAGGGGAGAACTTGAGAGAGCTCATCATGCCTTTCTCCTTGGCATGGCACCATTTTTTTGTTCCCCTCCAATCAGATGTGTGACATGGGAGAGTGGGCGGGCTCACGTGTCTATCAGCCACTCCCCCCCCCCGGCCTTGCCCTGACATCACAGCTGGCACATGTTCCCCCAGCCAGTCCCCGTTCATTCTGGGCTTTAGCGAGACATCTGGCCAAGTGTGTGGGAGCACAGATGCGCTCATACGTGGCACACGGGCTCACTCCTGAACACGCGTGTTCCGCCGATGGAGCCTGGGCTCTCTTGTTTATTCCTGACAGGCTGTGGGAGGCCGGGGGGGCTCGCTTGTTATCTGGATGGCTTCTCGTGGCTTTTTCACCCAATCTGCACTCGGTAGTGCGGCTCTCTACTTTAAGTGATGGAGACTCCATGACTGAAAGGGAAGAAGGACTGGTGTCCAGCATTGTGTGTCACTGGTTTCTCTTATAAAGGAAGTCCTCCTTTCTAAATCAAAGCCACAGCTAGCAGGGCAGCATCTCTTGTCTGAGAACCTGTGATCCCTGTCCAGATCATTAAAGTCTGCCCTGGAAAGGGTTCCTCAGGGGTGGGGAAGAAAAGTCCACTGTCAGATTCTCTCTTTCGTTTGAAAGTCTATGGCTCCCCATTCGACATGAGGGTGGAAGCAGCAGAAGTATCCGTGCTCCTTCAGTGCACCTGTAAGACAATCCTTTGGACGCATTCGAGCAGCCGGCGATAAACTACAGGTCGACCTCTGTGTTTGTGTTGCACGGGTTGTCCTTTAATTAGGGGCTTTATGTTTCTTCTGGTTTGTGAAGGCAGCAGAGTAGTAGAATAATTGGCCAGTGGCACTCAGTCATTTAGCTCTCTAGTTCCCACTCAGCATCCGTTCACCTTTTGATCCCGCAGAGAGGAAATTCGTCTATAATGGCTGAAGATTTCGTAATAACTCCCGAATAAAGTGCTCCATTCACCAGATCTGATCCTAATCATCCTTTCAAAGCCTGCACTTTCGTACAAGAAATCAATATGAGAGATATTTGCAGGGAAATAAGTGGCTGCTCAGGGTGACAACAGACAGCGAGAGGAGAGATCAGCCATTTTAACCGGGGGGATAATTGGCCTCCTGTCTCCCCGGGGGGCAGATCTGGATCCCAGAGGCTTAGCGGCTTCCAGCCCATCGGGGTCCCCCAGCACCTGCCGGCATGTGTAACGTCTGGGTCTCCTTTTCTCTCCATAGGGCCCCCCCGGTCCACAGCCATCACCCCACGCACCGCCTCCACCTCACAACCCCAGCAACCCCATGATGGGCCCCCACACGCAGGTAAAACGGGACCCAGAGAGCCCAGCATCTAGGGACCACCTCCCCTGGAGACAACCCCCCTTCCTCTCCCCCACCCCCCACCACGGGTCAGTGGAGCCAATTGTCCACAGATCTTCGTCGAGTGGCCTATCACTGCTGCTGCATTTCCTCACCCTGCCATCAACAGCCACCAGCTTTGATTATTTTATAGTTTCGTGGCTTAGCTTACAATTTCAGTGAAAGCGACTTAGTTACTGTGGTCCTCCTAGGACTGGAACTGGCAATCCTGAGGTTTTCCCTGCGAAAAATAAGTCAATAAAATAGCCAGCAGGCCCTCTGCTTCCGTTTTTGTTTATGGTGCACCGTGGCGCACTCCTGCTACGTCGCCGCTAGCACAGGTCCCTGACCACACTCCCAGGCTGCCTGCTCTTGGTTGCATTTGCATAGCATAGAATCGGTTATACAGGCAAAGTGCTGCAGCTCGTAGATTTACCACTGTATGGAGCGGCACAGTTGGGCTGCGCTTGCATAATGTGTCATGATAACGCAGTGTGAGAATAACTGACATGTTGTGTTTTTGCCGGAAAGTAAAGAAGGTGCTGTCTCTGGGATATTGCAAACCTTGTGAGGAAGCAGAAGTCAGGCTAGGTGTGAAGCTGGAGACGTGCTGTGTCTGAAAAGAAAAAAAAAGAGAGACCCGATTAGGTGAAGCAGAGAGCGTGCCTGTGAGTTTTGAGCATATCTGTGAGATCAGTGCTCTGATTGTGGACGGTTCTTGCTCACGGGTGATTTTAGTACCTGACCGTCACTCATATTGATCTCTAATATCCATCCATCCATTTTCCAAGCCGCTTATCCTACTGGGTCGCGGGGGGTCCGGAGCCTATCCCGGAAGCAACGGGCACGAGGCAGGGAACAACCCCGGACGGGGGGCCAGCCCACCACAGTGATCTCTAATATCTAGCTGAGAAATGCTAAACTGCCGTTGTGCAGCTATTTCTTAGGTTTATTTGTTTATGTTTTTTTTAAAGCAAGGACACTCTTTTCTGCACTTGTTGAGGATATGTGTTTTTTCCACATGCAATACCAACTGGTTCCCTGGAACTATGCCCTATAATAAACCAGGTGGATAATATGTGTGCCTTCATTCTTGTCTTTATAACTGTTTCTACATGTGGAAAATGACCTGTGAGCCTAGACGTAAGAGGGGTTGTGTCTGGGTGGGACCTTGTTTCAAGGTCGATCCATGCATTTACTTTCATGTTGTAGGGGTTTGCTGTAGCAAAATGCTACTGATACAGGGATAGTGGTTCTTGCTGCCTTTCCAAGACCTCACCTGTTTCTCCCACTTCAGTCATGCCGTCATCTTCAGCGACCTTAAAATACTCACACGTTTCAGGTTTACAGCGCAGAGGCCTGTGGCTACACTGCAGTGTGCTCTGTTTTGCTCTAATTGTAAGAGAGTGCAATTCCTAGGTGTCGTGTTCTGTGGCACTGAGGGATTCTTTATGCATTCGATGGCTGTGCTGCTCTAAAAGGGAAATTGCAAAAAGGCAGCCTCTGTGGTTTGGGGTTTTGCATTGTGGTCATACTTGTGGTGAATGACTGCTTCTTCTCAGCATCCGCGTCAGTGCGCCAGCGAGCCTTCTACGCAACGCTGACTTTCTCTCCCTGTTCTTTTGCTGTGTTTAAGAAAAAAAAAAAAAATCCCCATTCAGCTGAGGATGCAAGAATCTCTCAGGTTGCGCTGGACTTTTGTGTTCACTGGGTATTGATTCCAAGGCCTTGAATCACCCAGCATCCAACAACAGCGGCGTATGCTGGTTCTGCAAAATGATTGAGCAAAATTAATGTGAAATTTGGCAAACAAACTGATCCAGTGTTAAAAATGTGTCTGCACTGAAAGTTTAATCGATGTGCAAAACGTTTCCAGATTGCATCAATTCTTCAAATGTGGAAAAACTGTGTGGTTAATAAACACCGTACAGGGAATGATATTTGTCTTCAAAGTGGGTTTTCATTTCTTAACTGCCTGAAAGTGCCTGGTTGTGATATAGTGATCGTCAGTTTTGATTTTCTTTTTCCTTTTTTAGTGGATAATGTCCATAGGAGGGGAGCCTACTTCCATTGTCCTCGTTGACTTATCCATATTTTAATGTAGTTATTTATGTGTTGTTTTGTCTCAACAGCCATTTATGTCACCTCGTTACCCTGGCGGCCCAAGACCTCCCCTCAGAATACCCAATCAGGTATGGGCTCTTCTCTGTGCCCCGGGTCCTGCTGGGCAATGAAGTTTCCTATGGCCAGGAAGCATTGGGCTGACAATTTTATGTATATAAGTTCATCTCTTGACAGGTAACTGTTTAGAATTCCATTAAAATCTGGAATACCAACACACCACAGTAATAGATTGCTGTTTATTGAATGGAATCTATTTAAAATATAAAACTTAGTTGTTTTAATATAAAGTTAATATAAATGCAAATTGCACCCAAATCTCATTCTTTTACGACTTTGGGTTGTGCATTCATGAAAATCAAGTCTTGGTCTCTGGTTTATTTCTGTATCACATGTTTTTTTTTTTTTTACGAATGTGAAAGTTGAATGAAATGTCAGCTGTGCCAGTGATGGTTGCTGTATAATTAATTCTGCGGGGATTTCTTAACGGGCAGCCCTGCAACTGGCTGGGCTTGCCTCACACCTTCCGCCCTGCGATTGGCTGGGCTAGCCTCACACCTTCCGCCCTGCGATTGGCTGGGCTAGCCTCACACCTTCCGCCCTGCGATTGGCTGGACTAGCCTCACACCTTCCGGCTCGGGTTTGCGTGCGCTCCCTGTGTATGGCTTTCTTCCGGGAACTCTGCTTTCCTGCCACGGTCCAGGGACGTTCAGTTAGCGTAATGGAGGTCTCCTGCTTTTCCTTCAGAGTATGCCTGTGTGTGTCTATGTGCCCTATGTCCGCTGCTGCTCCTTCCAGTCATTCCCGTACATAATGCCCTGTTCCTCAGGCTCCGTGCTGAATAAGTAGCTTGCCGGATGGATGGATTGATGAATAGATGGAGACATGGATGGATGAATTTGCTTCAGAAAATGTTTAATCTTTATTATTATCTGTGCTGTGATCTGTAAACATGAATCGAAGTGTGATTACGGGTTTTTCCTCCTTAGTGTAAAGCAGGTCACCTTCCCAGCGTGCCTCAGTTCTCAGGGACTGTGAACTGTAACATAATGCTTAGACGTAAGTAAAGAGCATTTCTTCTGTGCAGGGTATGGGGGGAGTTCCAGGGAACCAGCCCTTACTGCCCAGTGGAATGGACCCTACAAGACAGCAAGGTCAGTAGCAGGCAGCTCAAAGCCTTCTCTGCTTTCACTACATGTCCATTTACTGGGGCGCAGACACAGGTCATATTACTGTGTCACGTATTACCTTCTCTCTTATTGCGATAAGGATTACAATTAAAGGATCTGTATATTGGAGTATGTGGAAAAATGTGTTTTTAGGTAATATTTTAAATTCTACACTGGTGTGGATCTTAAGGGATTTTTGAATGTGTTTTCATAGTTTTTGTTATCTTTCAGATTTTTTGGGTGTCTTGTTGTCAATTTTGTTATCTTTCAGGTCATCCAAATATGGGCGGAGCTATGCAGCGAATGACCCCTCCCAGGGGCATGGTTCCTCTTGGTCCTCAGGTACTACACCAACCAGTTCTTAATTCTGTCAGAAATACTCCCAGTTACCCGTTTTTGGAATTTAGCTGCCAGCTGGGACCAGTCGATTGACTTATTTTTGTCTTTGAGTCTTTGCCTCAATCATGCTTACTGTTACAGAGCTACGGAGGAGGAATGAGACCCCCCCTCAATGCTTTGGGGGGCCCGGGAATGCCTGGAATGAACATGTAAGTACAGCCCCACCTCAGAACCTCCAATTATTTCATTAAAAATATGAAAAATTACCTTTTATAACTCAAGCCATTTGGCAGTAGTGACTTTTATTGACATATGTCTTGTGTGCTAGGATACATGTGTTCTATTTGACAAAACACCAAGTAGAAGATGCAGCCTCAAGGGATGCTGCTGTTGTAATAAATGTCTTCATTTTTCATTGATGATGGAAGGGTAGTGAGCAGGGACACGGTGACAGGGTGCACCCAGTAGTGCTTACGGGGAAGCTACTGAATTGCCTACATTTGATGAATTAAAGAATAGGGCTGGGCAAAAAAAATCGATTTTTCGATATATCGTTTTTTAAAATGTAGATTCAAAATCGATTCTCAATGGACACGTATCGATTTTTTCGATATTTATTTACACAAGCATTAGCGTAAAAAAACCTGATCCTGTTTCATCAAGGTATGCGACTGTTCTGACTTGTCCAATTTCCAGCATCAGTTTTTCATCTGATGAA
>JAODLC010000123.1:27557070-27585394 GCA_026781145.1 Hippopotamyrus pictus | reverse complement strand
ACACACACACATTCCGTGTATTTTTAATCTTTCACTTCTATGTGCATAACCCTAATCCCAACAATGACAACCTTAACCCCTACCCAGCCTTAACCTTAATCATAAGTAACCTAACCAAATATGAGATTTTTGGCATTTTTACTTTTTTGATTGCATTCACAATTCTTTGACAATGTCAGAATAACAGGTTTTATTACATTGTGCGTTGTGGGGGACATTTGCTCCCCACAATGTAATTTGAACCTAATCCACACACACTCACTCACACACACACACACACACACACACACACACACACACACACACACACAATGACACTCCATGAAGTGTGACAGCTTTTTAAACTAATAAGAGAATGAAACCTTTGCACTACTCAAACATCGAAGCAGCTGGTTAAACCAAATAAAATGTTTGCAAAGACACAATACAATTGAGTGAGATAAATTCACTATCCTGCAGAATACCTTTGAACTTTTTTTAATTGTTAATGTACAGGAATAATAATGAAATATGCTTGACTTTGAGTCTGAACACATTTAATAATGATTTCCTTCTGGGAAGATGCACAGCTCAGCTTTATTTATTGCTTTATGAGTTGTGCATGATTCAAGTAGAACAATGCAGCGTCTGATCATTAAAAGTATTTATTCTCTCCTGCAGGCTATATTCTTTGTCCTTGAAGAAATTAATGTGGCCATATTTTCCTATTTAGAGAAGGCCGATGCCCTCTTTAATTGTGCACCAATAAAATGCGGTCTGTCATTGCAGGAAGCACCTCTTATCTTGCAGTGACGAAGGGCCCCTGTCGGTTCCGTGGGATAAAGGCAATCAGGTAAATGACATCTATGACCATGCCCTTTACATCTATAAGACGGTTCGAAACCCAGGGAAGGTTAATTAGCAAGGCTGTGACTTTTTGGATATGCGTGTTTTTCTGCTGACCTTTTCCTGTCGTGTCACTCCCCATTTCTAAATGTCACAATGCTTCTGCCTTTTGACACAGAATCTGCAAGTTCCCTCCTGTGACTTACATCTCCGAAACCGGGAGATGTAGAGCGAAAGATATGCTGTTTGGAAAATTTGCTGGAAACAGCTCAAATCCGCATGATTAGATGCTTGTAAGACAACATAAGTTGCTATACTACTTATACTATAAGTTCAGAGGAGGGTATGTGTAAGTTTGGGTTTGAAACCAAACTTAGGTCACTGGAACATCTGTACTCATGGAAGAACTCCACTGTGCCCTCTGCAGGTCTACCTGGGCTATAACAACGTAGCGACTCTCACCATCCTGGCTGCAAAGAAAGACTGGCAAGCCAGCAGCATCAGCAACAAGGTAACAGGACTAAACACATATGCTATGTGCATTTGTATAAAGAAAGGATAGCATATTGCCTTATATATCTTTATATAACTGTACATACATTATATATGCCACTATACTCCATTGCCCACCAAATCCAAAATAAACTGCCCTTTCACTCATTTTAGTTACTGTAATAATGTAACTTATGTAACTTATGTAACAGAGCTTCCTGCAGGAAATAGACAGAAGTGTTTACTGATGTTCCTCTTCTTTCCTTTGCGGCTGCAGGTCACCGTGTCCGTGAACGACGACCAGGACTGTCTGTGCATGAGGGTGGAGATGGACGTCCACGCTCCAGCCTTCCATGCCTTCTCCCTCCTGTCAGACCTCAGTCTGCGTCCACAGTGGGACCAGCACTACCTGTAAGCTGCCCATTGGCCAGATCTAACGCTCCTCTTCTGAGAGAAATATCTTCATCGATTACGTTTCTGGGGCTCCAGACATGAATATTTTCTCAAAAGCCCTGAATCTTTTAGGTTTTTAAAATAACTTTGACAGTATCTACTATGTTTTTCCCAAACGATGTACAGATTTTAAAGCATTGAATGTTCAGGAATGGCTGGAAAAATAGTGCAATATAGCTGCTACACATGAGGGAAAAAATCCGCCCCCCCCCCAGAAGCCCTAAAGTCTGGGCTCTGCCCCTGCTGTCATTCTAGGGTGCCTGGGATGGTCCGAACTCTCACCCCTTTTACAGCGCCCCTGCCCTCAGGAACAGAGCTTTCATACATACAATCAGAAATAATCTAGACATTACCTTTAAAACAGTCTCAAGCAAAGTATACCTGTGTAACATATACAGTGAAACTGATCACACATACAGCACTAATATAAAATGGACGTTGGAGACTTTCAGTATTTATGCAGGTGCAAATTAACATGTCCCGTTGGACGGACACTGCAACACGTGTGGATTCAACGTTACGTTGACTGTTCTGAATTGCAGCTTGGTGTCGGAGTTAGACGAATTTGTATTACAGCCCCCGATCTCCACTGCAGGAGCTGTGAGGAGGTAGAGAAAGCTGACGAGGAGGAGAGGGTGTACCATGTGAAATGTCCGCCCATCAACGGCGAGTCTGGACGGGACTTTGTGTTTCTACTGTCCAAGAGACAGCCCTGCAAAGACGGGTACAGAGAGCTCGGCTTTCTACAACACAGCGGGAACTTAATGTGCACACAACAAGCTCAGACTCTCTCTGAGTGCAGCCCACTTTTAAAATCACTGCTTTAAATCATAGTAGGACTTATGAGTTCATCTTAATGAAGACCCTGTCCAAAAGATGCTCGTCTGGTAAAGTTAAAGAATGTGATCAAAGTAAAGAGTCAGTCGCAGTAAATGTGTTCCTCCATGTTGCTATTTTGTCAACAGCGCTAGTCTGTCAGGAGTTCCTGTTATATCCTGTTCCACTTGCTGGAAGCACATGGTGCCAGTGTACATGGAACAATGTGTCATGGAACAATGTAGCTCAGTGTCAACATACCTGAGGCTAATATAAAGCATCGCCCTGTTATAAGGGCAGATGCCAGACTGAGCCGTCCTTATCATTATAATGCATTCTATTTGGGTTTGTATGACGTGACTTTTATCTCTCATGAAGGACATTTAATCCAAGTTTGAAGGTTAATGTTCATGAATCAGAGAACACATACTGTTTACACCCTGCTGTATTCTGCAGTCAATGTCAATGTCATTTAATAGAGGAACAGTGACACCTAGTGGCTGTTTCTAAGTTATTTCATCATGTCATTCTTTCTCTGCAGATTTTTAGTGAATTTTTTCCAGATCTCACATAAAGTTAGTGTTTTACAAATCTGTCAAACACTTTATAGCCTATAACTGACACTCAGCTACATTGCACTGTGATTTAGCCGTGGTTAAATTTTATTTAAAAAAATTACCAAGAAATGAAGTGGATTTTGAGATAAGGTAAACACTACATTACCGATTATGAAAAAGTTTGAAAATGAATGAAAGTGAGATTCTTATTTTGCTTTCATTTCAGTGACCCTTACATCGTCGCCCTGAGGTCAGTCACAGTAACTGCTGTCCCTCCCCAGGACGACTATATCAGGAGTGAAACGCAGTGCGCCGGTTTCCTGATCTGGAGCAAAAACTGCACTAACTGTAAGGTGGGACCTTTACCTTTTTTACTTTGTTACCTGTTTTATTAGTGCACATGTAAAACACTCTGGGGACTGACAGCAGCATCTGAAATTACGTTTCAACTCCTTCCACCAAGGAACTCTACTTTTCTTCTGGTGGCTAATGGTCACACTGAATCCCAGCTCTGGATGCGACCAAAACATCTTGTACGAGCAGTAAACAGTGATGGTGTATGACTGTACAGCACGTGCTTTTGTCTGTACCAGTAATATTGAGAACAATCGTACACGTAGCGTTTTGCAACAACGTTGTACTTCAGTCGTAGACTCTGTCGAGTCTAATCGTGCGCTTGTTCTTTGGAGAAGGGTTATGGTTCTGAGACATCGTATGCTTCTGATCACAATATATTAATGACTGGGAAAACTAACAGCAGTTTGAACATACTGATTCACATCTGGATGCTACATTTGAGAGATGTTAAATGATTGATTCATCAATTTTATTGAATAATTGCATAATTCACAACTTATTAAAATTAGGGTCATTATCATATAGTTAATTCTTAAACATAAGTTGCATTCTCGGGGTACCAGATTTTACCTCCTAATTCTATAAAGGTTTTATTCATACAAATGTCTGGGTGCGGATTTACATTTACATTTGCCGGTATAAAACTCGGCTTATTAAAGCTTATCTGCGATCCGTCGTCAGTGATGCCCTTCCTTGGGCTTCAGGGTGGGAAGGCGGTGAAATTTTTACTGCCCTGATGATTTGTCGATGTTTTTCTGCTGTTGCCGCAAATAGGTGTCTTACTACAACCAGGTGACCTTGGGGGTTCTGCCGTATGTGGCGGGGAACCTCGCAGGCTGGTCAAGCTGCATGGAGGACACTGCCTCGTCATGCATCGCCTTCCTGGAGAGGGGCGTGCTGCGAGTCCCACCCCACACATCATGAAATGTCCAGTGAATTCCCACCAGCAAGGGCATTTTGGCTTTAACAACTGTAACTGCGCACTGATGTATATTTGAATGTCTATAAAAGTATAATGGTTAAATAATGTATTTAAACAACGTGATACGTCATTTTCTATGAGGGCCTTGAAATTAAAATATACTTGGCAAAATGTGTACAATCACATATTCTGTTTCTCTGAAATCATGCCTTTAATATTTATCATTGATTTAGCATTATGAAATGCTATAAATGCACTCCTTGGCTGTAAGCTTATTTGCTGATGTATGAATGTAAAGGCTTATTGATGTAAATTGTATATACAAATACTTTATGTACTGTAAATGTTGTTACCTTGGCTATTGAAATGTTTCCCTATAATAGAAAATGAAATTAACAAAATTTACATTTATGTATGTAATTTTAATAAATGGCATAAAATTTGTTTTAGATTCTGTAAACATTTTTTGAACTTTACAAATAATGGTGCAAACAGCTTGTGCACGTGTAGCCCCACAACAAGCACGATGTAATAGAGGCTTCAAAGCAAGATTCCCCTCTAATGGACCATCTCTCTAGTCACTGAAGGCACCAGCTTCAACTACTGGAGCAACGGCAGGAACAGAGGAAGCGTAAGAGTGTTTGAGAACTTCCAAATGGGTGGGAGAAAATGCAGAAGCAGTGCTTTCAACATGCAGAAATTCTGATGAAAAAGAAGTTCTTCAGAAATGAAACTGTGATGGAAAGAGATCTTCTGAAAACGTCACAACAGAAACGCTGCATTTATTTGGTTGTGCTCTTTGAAACCAAAAAGAAGGATGATTATTCCTGTTGGGGGGGTGGCTGGAGGGGGACCCTGTGGCACAAAAATCGAACAGTGACTGTCAGATGTCATCAAGTATCACCTTCTTCATTTCAAAGGTCTTAACTGTCCTGAAGCCTTAAAGGAGCGTGGCGTTTTCACCCATTGGTCTGTGCGTCTCAGAAGACGACCACCTTCTCAGACTTGGGCTTGACTTTCTTGACTGGGACGTAAACATCCTCATGGTCGGCACTCATGGCGTTGGACAGGCGGCCCACAGTCACTGCATTTGCTGTAGGAGAAAAACCGAAAACGTGGTCATCCTTAGAAGCATAATACATTAATTTCTCTTCAGATTAACCTAAAACACCATCCTGCTACCCAAAACCAGCTAAGACATAGCAAATAGGCTTTCTACACGGTCCTGAGGGGAAGCAGAGAGTACAGGGCAGCGTGGACATACCATCACCCCCTTAAACGCAGCACAAGACCAGAGCACCCAAAGTAACCCTAACAGAGTAACCGCTTGGTTCACTCACTTTCCCAGTGCCTCCATCCTGCTTCCACGGGTCTAAAATGCTTCCCGATCTTGCGGGCTGAGCCAGATATTAATGCTAAAGCCTCTTAATATGCTTAAGATGGGTTACCTGAATTCTGGTTCTCAGGACAGTCTTTCTGAAAGTGTTCCACAGAGCCGCAGACCCGACAGCAGCCACCTGGCAAAAGACGAGACCCGTTCGTGCAGGTTTACGTCTCCAAGGAGGAAAGCAGCACATTAACTGAAAAAAACATGGCCGACACCTACAGCACAACTACAATATGTACAAATATATACAGAGTATGCAGCTCTTTTTGAAATTAAAATATATTCAGCGCACACCTACTCTGCTGGCATGGAAGGGAAATGTATGAAGAAAAATATATAAGAATATCATAAGAGTAGCAGTATTTTTCGTGATGGTACAACATATTAGAACCTATTTAGGCATTATTTTCAATGTACAATCCCCTCTTTTAAAAAAGTAAAGAAATCATTTAGGACACTAGCATGGATTTCTCTTTGGATTCTGACTTTTTTCATGCATAACAGGAGACATAATTTATCGACAACTGCTAGTGAGCGGTGCAGAAACAATTTAGAATCTCTATGCTTGCAATATAAACGGAACGAGAAAAGGGTGCTTCGTTACGGCTCGTTTTTAGTGCGCCAGCACTTTTACTTTTATTTTTTTTAAAAAAGTACTTAATGTTAACTATAATAATTTATAATAAGTATTGTGAAAAGCAGAAATTTCAGACAAAATGAAGTGGTACATACCAGCAGCATACAGGCCTTTGGGATTATCAGGACAGGATCTCGACAAGTGTCCGGTTTCACCACAAATGAAGCATTTGGCGTAGGGATACTCGCCTGAAACCACCACAAAGGCTGGCTATGTTAGCCATGCAGTGCAAATCACACACCGACATTCTCATGCTCTAAGAGGTGTTTCAGACTTTGTCTAAACTGGTGACAGATGGCGCAGCATTTTGTCTATCCTTTGAATTTTTACTAGCTCCCCAGATTAAGGGGGCCATCTTGGTTCATCTATCATTTAGCGTTTCAGCCTGTTAGCTTTAGCTGAGGCTCTGCCCTATGCCACTCACTGCACACGAGAAACAAAAGCACATTTTGTGGCCGCACCCATCTTTCTCCTGATAGGAAGGCACCGTCTCACCCAGGGCGGGGTCCACTTTGGCCCGGCACCTCTGGATCTCGTGCTCCGTGGAGCCGCAGCGATAGCATATGCCCCGGCCCATCTCCACGTCGCCGTCGGCCTCGGGGCAGTCGGCCAGCCCGTGGCCCGGCTTCCTGCAGTTGAAGCAGAGCTACGAAGCCCAGAGGGTGCATAGACAGGCAGGGGGGCAGAACGTCATCAGACCGTATGAAGTAAATGACATAAAGAACACCCACAGGAACCCTATATCTGAGACTAATATAAGACACATCATTGTAGTTTTCCGCTGCTAGTAATGCAGTAATCAGTATCTTTTGAGGCACAGACACATGTGCTCCCACCTAAGGCCACTGCCATTTATAATGGTAACAGCCAAATGGGCCCTTGCACCTCAATCTCAGGACATATATAACACATATATAACATGCCGCCTCATAACTGCTGATCTATAAAACCTCTGCCGCTCTTCATCTACTGCTCTGCTCCACCTCCTTCTCCCCTCAAACCCCACTCACCATTTTGTTCTTCTTATCATGCTGTCTTTTTATCCTCCTGTTCTCCCGCCTCTGGTCCTTTTTCAGCGCCACCGCCACCTCCTCCCTAAAGCCCCGCTCGTCGGTGTCCCCAGACGGAAGCGCTCCGCCCGCCTGCTGCAGGTATTCCAGGAATCCATTGACGTCTTGGTTGTCATAGTCCTTCTTCTTCTTATTGGGCCTCTTGAATCTCTGATCGGGCAGGGGGCGCCGCAGAGGCCCAGACCTCCCGCTCGTAGACGCCCCCTCTTCACTCCTGTTGGCTTTCAGTACGCTCCATGGCGTCGCCTCAGCCGGCTTGTTCTTGTGTACATTGTTGCCTCGAGCCCACCGCGTCATCACTGAATCACCTAAGTGACAAGCAACACAAGGTTTGACAGACGTCCAGCAGTCCTCGTCTTCACCCGGTCATGTGATTAATACCGGGCTGCCAACTCTCACACATCTGGTGTGACACACACTTTCAGACTCATGCTCACACAAGAAATCTTATCTATTTTATTCCATTATAAACCTAAAATTAGCCATATTTAAAGCGCTGAGGTAGTTTGCAAACCCTACAGACTATTTACAAGGTAATGCCATGGAGCTTATGAATGGAAGCAGCTATTAATATCCATGCACAGTCACTTTAATCTGTACAGCTTCTTTCATCCTCCACATCTGCAGTCCTTGTGTTTTATCATTGTCTCTATCATTGTATTGTATTGTAGCATTGTATCGAGCCTACATTTCCTTCGTGAATAATAAAGTATCTATTCAAAACTGTTACATACATGTAAACGTCTGTGCATGTGTGTGCAGACTTATCCCGAATTGAAAATCTCACTCCAGCCAGCTGGCCAAAGTTGGCAACCCTGTTAATTCGTCTTCCTTCATCCCACCAACGAGTATCTACCTACATGGAGGACCTCAAAATATTATAGGACTCGTCCAGGCCCTGTGCAGCTAGTTTCTGCACAATAATCAGGACCGTTTACATATTCAAAATAACACAATTGAGATATCGAAATTAAACCGAAGAATTTAACTCCTTTGATTAAGATTAGAAAACAATTTCAACCACATAAACCCATCTAACATCTGTAAAAAATGAAAACGGTCGTACATACATTTACCATATTTAAAGAGTGACTATACATAGGTTGGACAATAGTGCTAATTAAACCCGTTTAAAAAAAACCTAATTTCAGCTTGTATACCTCGCTTGTCATATTAATCATTTTAAATTTACCTCGAATATGTGAAATATAGACTTACTCTAGAGGCGCTGGTCAAATTCGCATGTTTTCCCGGATGTACGATGAAAGTAAGATCCGTGCGGAAACAACTGGACAGTAAATTCGTTCCCACTAAAACCGTCGTAAGAAACCCAGTACGAAGCAGGATCTCTCATGTAGGAAATAGTGTGAAAGAAATACAAGTTCGATCGTACAAACTGGAGTAAAATATCAATGTGTAAAATAATAACACCTCTTAAATTAAACACTTTGTTACATAAGTCAGTTTAAGGCAAAACTTTGCATAGACTTAGAATGCAATATGAACAGGCTTAAATTTAGAAACAAGCACTTTGGTAATACACTTTTGGGTTTCATTTGAAAATTATTAAGCTTTGTGGCATATTGCCAGTGGTGGCCTAATGATTAGGGAAGTGTGCTTGTGGTCAAAAGGTTGCTGGTTTGAATCTCTGACCAGTGAGGTACCCTGAGGAAGGTAGCTGACGACTGCTGTGTCACATACGGGTTAAATGCAGAGGACACATTTTGTTGTTCTGTAACAACAATGACAATCACTTCACATGACTGACAGATAGAGGGCTACAGTTGAAAGAGACTGCTTTGCATTAGCAGTGGTGGCTTAATGGTTAGGGAAGCATGCTTGTAATTGAAAAATTACAGGTTTGATTCCCCAACCAGCAAGACACCACTGAGGTACCCTGAACAAAGTACTGCTCCCCGGGTGCTGAATTAGCTGCCCCCCGCTATGTCACATATGGGTTAAATGCAGAGGACACATTTTGTTGTTGGTGTGTCACCACTGATCACTAAATTCTATTATCCATGAGGAATTTCCTTGAGCCCACATTAGACATGGATTTCACTAGTAAGACATGCGCAGTCTTTTTTCTCAGTTCTTGTTGTTCTTGTTCAACACGGCATTTGCCATCGTAAACAGTGATCAGGGGAACTTAAGCTGAAGCCACAAGCTCTGAGGGCATATTTTTGCATGGGGACTCCTGAGACAGCTGAAAAATACTGGAAGTTTGTGTATGGGAGGGGTTTGAGTAGGGAATGAACAGAGAGTACTGAGTAGTCGAAATAATGTTTTAGAAAACTGTTTGGCACCTTAGGAGAAGCAGGTCGGATCAGACTGTAGTTAGCAGGAGTCAGGAAGTGCTGACCAAATGTGGGCATGTTGGCTGACAATGAAAAGAACGCCATGATGAATTCCTCAACATAGAGGACATGCCCACTGAACAGGATGTGTCGCTGGAAACTTCAAGTGGATCAGAAATCCATCCAGACGTGTTGAAGGCACTGGATGTTGTTGGGGGTAGCACAGCCTTTTCAGTGTTTAATGGAAGGTGTTTAAAGGACCTCTGAACTGGCAAATAAACAGGGTGGGGGTCCCTATTTATGAAAAGGGGGACCAGAGGATGTGTTCCCTTTACTGGGAAAATATACTTCTCAGTCTTTTTGCCTGCTAAGGAGCCTCTGGTCCAAATTATTGAACACAGGATTCCAGAACAGTGTGGATCCCAGGCTGGCCACGACAGTGGGCTAACTCATCTCCCTTACATACTCATGTGAGGGTGTGTAGGAATATGCTAACACAGTCTACATGAGCGTTCTGGACTTGGAGAAGGCAAAAATGATCATGTGCCTCAGCACTTACTGTCGGAGGTTTTGCAGGAACATGGTGGTGCCAGGGGCCACTGCTGCGTGATATTTGATTCCTATATGAACACAGCAAGCACTGTGCCTGCATCCTTAGCACAAAACCAAAGACACTGAGAGTGGATGTGGGGGGTGTCTTGTCACCACTCCTAATTGTGATTCTCATTGACAGGACATCAAGCTGCAGCTGTGCCTGGAAGGGCATTCAGTCTGGTGGGCTAGACATCACATCCCTGCTACACATCCCTGCTATGTATACTGTAGCTAATGCTGTGCTCCCGGAGTCAGGCGATCAGGAAGCCCTGCACACATCGGAGCTGTTAACGCTGTGTGTGAAGCAGAGGGGATGAAAAGCAACACATGTAAATTCAGAGGCAGCTGGGTGGTTGTTGTGGAAAGGGTGAATCACTCCTTTTTGGCGATGAGGCGGAGAGTTTGGCCTTGGTGACTTTGAGTACTGAGAGTGATGGTAAGAGGGAATGTGAGATTGATAGGTGGATTGGTTTGGTGGCTGCAGTTTAGAGGGCAGTAAAAAGGTCTGTAGCTGTGAAATGTGAGGTAAGCCAAGTCATTGAATGAAGCTGTCGGTTCACTGGTCTTGGTTGCTGCTCCTTATGGTCATGAGGTTGGGGACAGACCAAGCGCTGTCAATGTTAACATGAAAGCAAAGGCACAACTGAGAAGGGGATCCAGACCAGGCAGGAGTATTTAAAATATTACAGTTTATTACAGAGTAAGACCTTCGGTTTTGCAAAAAAAAACAGAAGGTGATCTAGCAGCACGTTTGCCTGTAGCTCACATTGTGAGGCTCACTTTCTGAACTGAAGAATGGGGGCAGGAACCTTTATATCCTGCCCTTTCTCCAGCTTCTTCTCACATTCAATCAGGTAGTTAACACCATCAACCAGCAGCTGGACCAGCTCCACCTAATGCACAATAAAACACAAGGGGAAGAAAGTTAGACAGAGTTGACAAAATGGCATTGTTTACTTTATCTAATTGTGTGAAATCTGTTTAATAGCAACAGCAACAACACCAATAACTCCAATAATAATTACGCAAATAATAATAATAATAATAATAATAATAATCACATATATATCCGATGTCCCATAAGGTTAAAACTGAGTTGAAAAATCCTGATTGGCTAATGGCACACAGCAGACACAATGTTACACATTTATGTATTTACTTTAATACAATTTTCATTGTTATTTTAATGTGTACTCTCTCTTTTATATAAAGTATCTTGGCTATTTAGCTAGCACAGACACAGTACAGATGCAGTTTACCCGTATAGGTTTGTATTCAGCTTATGTGATGTTCACACAGCGTCCTATTGGACAGAATGTGACCTGGATGTTAAGCAACACGTACCTTTAATAATGATAAGACGACACTAGCCCTAATATACTATATTTACTCTGGCTTCTGCCTTTTTGTATATAACTTTCCAGTTTCTGACTTTGGCTGTTTGTTCAGCACTGTACTTGACTCATGCTGTCCTTTACACCCTTTATTCTGAATATGCCAGGTTTTACCTCAGATTTGCCCAAGCGGTCGTTGTTGGAAATATCGAAGACGTCCCCCACGGCCGCGGTGTCCACCCCGCCGGTACCTCGTTTCTGGAGCCGCAGGTTGTCCAGGATCTTACTGAAGCGGGTATCCTACCAGATCCGACACAGATTCATGCCATTCTCTACTGTTATCATGAACATTCGGAAGGTTCCCTAACGCCATTGGCTGGAGCGGAGGGAGCGTCATCGCGGACCCCCTGGGGGTTTCCGGTTCTGGGGTTTTCTGAGACACTCGTGACTGTGGTCTAATGGGCGTGGCCTGCTCACCTTGCTGAGCAGAGGAAGACGCACGTGCACCCCTGCCCGAAGGCCCGTGCCCAGGTTCGAGGGACAGGTCAGGACGTAGCCCAGGCGTTCGTTCCACATGAACTCCCAGCCACGCTCCTGGATCAGATGCTCCACCTGTTGGAAGACGGGGCTCCATCAGGCGGGAGTAGGGGAGCAAGACCCATGTTTGAATATTAAGTTTTGAATCTCATTAGTTTATTTGTAGAATTAAAACAAATATATAAATAAACGTGTTATTAGCAACCGTATGCCAAAGGCTGAAAGGTTTATTTAACATGCGGTACGTAGTGTTTTTTAGGTATGGTATTTTAGATGGGGAGGAATTTTGTAATGTTAAATTCAAACTGAAACACCCTGTATAAATTTGTATATGATCTTTAAAGCCAGTGACACTGAATACCCAATGAAATGGATCAGATGTTTAGGGAGGGGGGGGGTCATACCTCTTTGAGTCCCCTGCAGAACCTCTCAAACACCCTCTTCATGTTGCCGCCTTTTTCCATGGAGATGACGCGAGTGTGGTCTTCCTCATTGACCCATATCAGGAAAGTCTTCTCATTGTTGTGCCTGCAGAACATGGGTTCAGGATTAAACTCAAGCAAACAACGAGAGAACAAACAAACAAACGGGGCTGAAAATTAAGCATGCCCACTCGCCTGAGGCGGGTAATGTAGACAAAGGGCAATGTACAAAAAACTGAACACTAGCTCACTGGCTTAAAAAAAAAAGAACTAGTCCAGTTGGCCAGCAGCAAAAAATCTTTAGTTTCACCCCTGCAAACAAAAAACAAACAAAACAAACAACCTTGGCAGTCCAGTGGCCTGTACTACGAAGCGGGCTTACTGGCTTATCGGGGTAACTTGTCGGATTTACGGTACCACAGTTTAAATGGACTTCATATTCACTCACTTACATTTTGCCCAGACTACCTTAAATCCGACAAGTTATCCCGATAAGCCAGTAAGCCCGCTTCGTAGTACAGGCCACAGGAGACATTGTGTAACATATAGCACTATAATGATGTAGTGTCAAAAGCCATTAAAAATAGTTAATCAAGGGCTACTTACTGACAATAATTATTAACTGAAATTAATGAATAAGATTATGGGCAATTCATAAGTAACTATGTAGAATCATACTTTGCTGTCAGAGTTAGCAGCAAGCTACTTGTTAAATGTGTGCTTTTAGAGTTTGGGTTACTGCTACTTAAAACCTTTAAATTAGATAGAACTCCGCATTCTAGATGACATATGAACCAAAAACACAAATGCATTGAAGCTGGTTAAAATTTTGGACAAATTCAGGTTGTATGTATGTAAGTAGATTTCTACACACAACACCTTGCAGTGATTTGATATGCATTACCCATAAACTGTCCCGGTTTTTCCCGGGGTGCTTTTGTTAACTGGCACACCAGCAGGCCATTACAGCAATCCCATTCAACATACCAGATCCCCCTGGCGTCTGGCCAATCACGGGCCATACCCGCACATGTCAACAGGGGGGAGACGGGTTTATCAAACAGGAAGTGGTCCTTTGGCGGAGGAGAGAGAGGGAGCATTTCAGGTGAATGGCTTTATTGCTAAGTTGTCTTCTTGCAGGATTTGCATGATTGGTATGATTGTAATTTATGTAAGTTATGTAAGTAATACATATTCTTATCGTTGCATTGTGAGTTTATCCAGAACAATTTCATTTTACTGATTTAAATTAATCATGGTACAGTTAAGGTTAAGTATGCAGCTCAATGGCATAACCTAAACTAAATGTCTTATTATTCATATTTATTAAATGCGGGCAATAATAAGGTCATGTGATAATTTCTTAAAGTCATAAATCGGTGAGTAAAAAATACCAGTTATTAATTTATGAATGTTTCTGTGACATGGAGAGAATATAGGTCTATCACTAGAGTCGTGTTGGAGGGTTTAGGGTTACACAGGATTTAGTTTATGGAGCCAAACAGCTGTCTGCTTGTGACTCAGCCAGCCAGCTAGTTTTTCCCAAACATGCTAATACTATTGTCCCATTCTACCCCCATGTCTGTTTGCCACCCAATATATGGTTTTTCCACAATTATGAATGCCTATATTAATCACTGATATCTTTGTTTATGCTTCTGTTCTTAAGTTGTTTCCAGTTAACTCAAATGTTAATCTTTGGGACATCCATCTCGGGATCTTAGCATTCATCAGGGTCACAGGGGGCCTGTAGTCTATCCCGGGCTGCCTAGGACACAATGCAGGGGACACTCTGGATGTGATGCCAGTCCATTATAGAGTACATTCTCGACACATATTATGGGCAATTTAGCGACGGCAATTAGCCTAACTGCGCGAGGACGTCGGACAGAGCCCCACACAGACAAATGAGAGGGAGGAATCAAGCCCCCTGTCCCAGAGGTATGAGGGAAGAGCACTGTGCCGTCTGCAGCCTCGAGGCTATTCTACTGGGCCCAATCCTCTAGCTATGTCTGCTGCTGATTGCAGAGGACAGACTAGCTTATCTAGTTGATGTCGCTAAGGGCTACCAGCACAGTGAGGGGGAAAGGTTAAGCCTAGTCTGTGACAAGACAAAGGTCACATGCATAAGCAGGTCCACCAGGTGCTGAGAGCCCACTGCTGGATAAGCTTCACTTGTGAATAGTATGATTAATGTTTATAAATAGCTTATAACTCTCATGTGGTTGAGAAAACAGTCTAAGAACTGTTTTCAGTCATTTATTTTTGTTTATTCTGTTTTGCTGTCAGTTGTTTGTGTTTTTCTCTTTATTGGATTTAAATCTGTTAGTCATTAGTTTTGTGTTTTGTTTTAAGGTAATTATAGTTTGTGCTTTAAACTCTCTAATTGTTTAAATATTTGTTTTAATAGTTAACTTCATTGTGCAGCACTTTGATTTGATTTTTTTGCGCAAGGGTTTTTATCTAGAAGAAATGTTCAAGAGAAATGGCCTTTGTTTTATCAAGGTCTACAGATTAAGCAACTAAATTAATATATTTAGTTTGCGTGTTTGTGTGTACGTGTGTGCTTTTACAGTATCTGAATTAAAGCCCGCATTAGGGTCCGTTTCGGGTGATGAGGTGTCGCTGAGGTTACTCTAGGCGTGGCCTACGCAGATGGACAGCTTGCTTACATCGATTAGCTGCTGTTGCTCCTTCTCGGTCATCTCACCCAGGCTGTAGTATTTCCCAGACAGGTCGCCCTTGAGGCCCGACAGCGCCTGGACGACCACACGCTCCACCTCACGGCGCTCCGCCCGGGAGCAGGCGGGCGGCAGGCTCAGGCCTCGGATGCTGCGGCCCGTGCGCACGCGTGACGACAGCACGTAGCGCTCGTCGAACATGCCAGAGGTGATCTACGGGGGGAGGGGCGCTCGGGTCAGACATAATGGGCCATCGGTTGCCATTGTAAGCAGGGGCGGATTAACTTATCCGGGGCCCTAGGCTGACATCAACAAGATCGCTCAGGTGTTGCCGATTTAACTAACGGTTCCATCTTTCCCAAGGCGGGACGGGGCCCTGATCTGTGCCGGGGCCCTAGATTGCAGGCTAGGATAGCCGGCGCATTAATCTGCACCTAACGGTAAGAGTAGATTATTAAGCTAATTACCTTAGAGCTGTCCAGGTCAGTAGGGTGCTTCATGCGTCTGGGGTCATAGCCATTGTGTCTGTCCTTGATGACAGGGTCGAAGATGTCAGCAAACACCTACAGATGGCAAAAATTCCCATGAATATATAGATAACCTCAGAGGCACTGGAGAACTCAAAGGAGCTCAAGAACAAACAAAACAACTCGTCATATTTCCCAATAATTCATTAAATGCTGAACTTACAGATCTAGATAATTTCTGATAACTATATCGATTTATAAATATAAGCAGGAGCATGAAACAGGCAGAATAATAAGTCCAATAGACGACACTTTATTCCAAGCACTTTATAAATACCAAATGAGGCAGTAGGAAGTTTTACTGAATCAAGTTTGTTTATACTCCTCAGTCAAGGATATTACAGGGCTGGGTCCTGGGATTTGAACTGATAATGTTCAGATTTTAAATTCATGCCATTAACCACTTGGAATATCAAAGTGTAATGGACACAGCTGTGACACTGGGGTTAGGGTTAGGGTTGATCTGCAACCATAACCCTAACCCTAACCTCCTCAGATTCCAAAACCAACCTCATAGCTCTCCTCATCCCCAGCCACCATGCCCACGGTCTTAATGAAGGGGTGCCCTGGGTTGTCCACGCCGGTCTGGATGCACTGGTCCAGGGTCCAGCCACTGGGGGTGCACTTGTCGCGCAGTTTGCTGTAGATGGCCGGCGTCAGTGCAGATGCCATGCAGTTGTTATGCTGCCGTAGGTCGGGGAAATCGGCACTGTTGGAGAACAAAGACGCACAATGGCATTACTAAGAGATTCATGGTGAAGCAGTTAACCATCATACTTACACCTTTAATATTTCTACCAGCCGTACTCAAACCTTTTCACCGGAAATTATGGCTATAATAAAATGTTTATAGAGAGCAAATGCTTCCACAAAAGCCGGATTGGACTTAATGCATAAATTGTCCTTTCCTTAACAATTGTAAGTACTATACAATTATTACAGATTGCAGAAATTTATTCAACTGTTGCTCCAGTTACTTATTCAATCGTCCAATGTATATTGGACTGCATATGTATATTGGACTGCATATGTATATTGGACGATTGCCGCTAGTGTATGCTTATATAGTACAGTATATAAGTATACTATATTGTATAGTGTATACTATCTTAAAATAGTATTCATGTACACCTTTGTGATGTCTGTAGGAATAATTAAGTGCTGGAGCAGAATAATGCTATTTTTTTCCAGTTGTCAGTGTTTGAGCACCACACTGAGGCTATATTTAGCCTCGTTCGTGGCACAGTCCAGATGTGGTATTTTCATTCTCCTACTTAATTGGTTCTTTAGATGGGTTTCACTGGTCACTGCTGGCTGACTCGCTCTGTCTCATTACTGTCTGGCTCTAAGTATAGCAATTAAAGGTATCTGGGCCTGGCAGCTTTAGCGGCTGCTGTACGGCTCACCGGTGCATCAATGCAGGTCCTGCGGCCCCGCTGGCTATTAGAGGTGCGCCTGGCTGCGCAAATGAAAGCTCCCTTATGGTATAACGTTATCTGGCCCTGGGCCAGCCGCAAGCACACAAGCGCAGAGCTCTCCCCGCTAAAAATGTATCATTCCAGCAACGTTTACCTAATGTTACGATTAATGTATGGAAATGTTCAACGTGTCCAGTTTTCCTGATGTTCCCAGAACGTTGTCCCACTACTGCAACAACAGCTACTACTGCAACTAAGGCTAACAATATAAAAGCTAATGAAGGGCATGGTAGGACAGTGGGTAACACTGTCGATTTACACCTCAAAGGTCGTGGCTTAAGGGCTGGCCAGCATGTTCGCAGTATATAAACACTTTTATAAAATAATATTATAAAATAAAACAATATTTTTCAACAATAATTGCATTAAAGGGGTGTTAGAAATAATTAATAAAAGTAATAAGTAATAATTTTATCATGTCGACACTGACAGAACCTTTGGTAAAATGTGAAACGTAGAAATAGCGTTCCATCAACGTTACAGTAAGAACATTCTCTGTCAACTTTGAGAAGACTTTTACAGAGCCTTGGCTAAAGTTCTGGAAATGATACATCTCAGTGCTAGAGGTTTGACAATCTATTTACCTCAAATTCCTTATTAGAACCTGAGCATGGAAACTATTCATATGGAAATTTAGTAAGACTATGTCAACAAATGGGTTTCTTGAAGTTATTGTTTTTTATACAACAGTTAGATCCGATCAAGAAATCTGATTGGACAAGAGTTGCAGCTGCATCGCTCCTCTTTACAAGGATACTTAAAGGCTGTTTTAAAATAAAAGCCCCAAGTAAGTGAATAAGCACACTTTCTTGAGCGTGAGGATACCTTGGGGGGTACAGCTTTGTTTTCTCCTGGGCGGTGACACCGGCAGAGTCACCCCTCAGGTAGCTGGTGGCAAAGGAGCCCGCCCCAAGGCCGCCCAACATGAGGGCGACACTACGGCCAGACATCATGCGGGTGAAGACGCTCGCCATCTTCGCTGCTCAGGGTTACGACGTCACCTAAGAAGACTGAGGGGGGAAGTGAGGCAGAGGGAAAGGGCAATCAAGGGGCAGTCGAGGGGCATTTAGAACACCATACAAAATAAAATGGTACCAACCAAGAAAGCCATGAAAGGAAAAGAAAATATAAAGCATTATCTGCTAAAAGTATGGGTGTTTTTATGACGTAAATAACTATATCATATTCTTAAGTAGTAAATCATAGACCAAACTGAAATGTTCATAATCGGCTGAAATATGTCCTTCATTTCACATTGTGCTACAGTAAGGAATTTATCATAATTCAGCTTCAATATTCGAAAATATTCTTGAATACATATATATTTTGGGGAAAAAAGCATATTATACCAAGTGATTTTTGCCGTTATCCTGGAATACTTGATCTGCAACTGTAATGAATTGTGTTGCACTTATGTAATGGTAAACAGCCAATCTGGAAGTTTTACAATATGGAATTCTCTATAAAGTTCAAAATTATTTTCTCTCAAAACCAATGGTCAAGATATGGACTAGCTAACCTGACTGAAGCAGAATTAGCATGTTCACTGTATTATGATTATTCACGGCTTATCTGGAAGTAAGAATAATCACAGTTCTTATGTTAACATGGGAGTGTCACAGATACCCTTCAGTGTGCCCTGGACAGTGCTGAGATGGCATTTGAGTGGTGTGTCTGAGAGTGACACTCAGTATGGTGTTGAAAGCTGAGAACACCATTGCACGACCTAATCCCAAGGTTAAAGGGCGTTTCGATCCACTTCGGCGCAGTAAAAAATGCTTGGCTGGTTGTGAGATCTGCTGTAGGCGACGTTTTTGCCGTCATACCCAAAGTTTGGAAGTTTGCCCTGAAATCAGCTTGGCTGGGGGGAGTTAAAAGGTTATTACCAAGAGCAAGAGTATTAATAGATGCAAGGGCGCCCTGAGTCCAGTTGGCACGGTTTGCAGGCCTCGTGATCCGCTGTGACATTCTGAACCGGTCAGAGCTGCTGACTGACCACCGAAGGGCGAGACCAAAGGAAGAGACCACGGGAATTCAAGAGAGCAAACAGGCGAATCTGAAAATGCTACATATAGCTAGTTTGTGGACAGTGAGCCATAGAAGGTGGGGTCACTGGCTCTAACCTTTTCATTTGAATAAAGGTACATTATTGGAACTTTAAGATTCAACAATAGTATGAATAGTTCTCCCAGCACCTGCTGAACGCTGGATAGCACTCTTTTGTGATGGCTTATTGCATTTATGCAGTGTGATACCCACATCTAAGGTAAGGAAGTTAATTTAACATTAAATGATATAATTGCGATAAAAATATATTAAAATTATATCTACATTTAGATATTCAGGATATACAGCAATTAATAGGGCCAGTTCGCATTGTAAAATGTGTTTCATCTTTCGCTATATTGGAAATACCAACAAGTTTGAAAAGAATTAGCCTATGTTACTTTTCAATAAATATATTCAAGTACTGAATATATGAGAAATTTGTAAAACATCTCACAGTTAAATCACCACAAAACATATTACTGTTTATTAACTATAAATCTCATATATCTCATATAAATTCTTTTACTTTTTTCCTAGGATATATGCATGGTTTAAATAATTTTAACACGTATATTATAGCAAGTGTCTGTAACAGTAATCACAACTCAATCAGGTTGTTTTCA
This sequence comes from Hippopotamyrus pictus, assembly GCA_026781145.1. Classification (NCBI taxonomy): domain Eukaryota; kingdom Metazoa; phylum Chordata; class Actinopteri; order Osteoglossiformes; family Mormyridae; genus Hippopotamyrus; species Hippopotamyrus pictus. The sequence goes on along the minus strand of JAODLC010000123.1, from coordinate 27,565,336 downwards.
GTCGTTTCTTAATCCTCACAGACATGCAGGTGGTTTTAAAATGTACCTCTTGTAGGTCTAGTTGATGAGAAAACATGGAAGATCTAAATGGACTTAAGATATAAGTTACTTTATTGACCCCGGGGGGGGGGGGGATTCTTTAGCATACAGCAGTGACAGCGATACTGCTATACATAAAGATATAATTCTACTATATATCAGAATATGACTTTAAAAACACTCATACAGACAGTACTACAGAATGTACATTCCAAACTTGAGTAAAGTTAGAGTAATAGTGGAGGATTTGCCTTGGAATGAAGCAGAGAAATGCCACAGTACCTTGTTGGGTAGCAGTGTTCCGGTCCTGCTGTTCAGAGAATGAGACACTCCGTGTAAAATGAGCGAATACTGCCACAGGATTAGCTGCCCGCTCCAATGCCAACCAATCCACTTTCACCTGTTAACGTGTCAGGATCCACGTGGACCAGCCCGGGGTGCCCTTCAGCTTGACCCGCTCCGGCCCTCCCGCAGGGCGTCCCCAGGCCCAAACCATCAGCGGGTGCATCGCACTTTAATGCGTCTCGGGCAGTAATATCAAACATTCCTGCCCATTTTTAAGAAGCTACCAGTTTGTATAAACTGATGTCACAGCATTAATGGAACAGTGTCATATGCATTAGAACGTCGGATGTGACTAATGTGTACACTGAGCATGCAGCTGTTCTTTGAAATTGGAGGCGGGTTTTCGAAATGCCATAACCTGAAATGTATCTGCTGGCTTCTGAAGGTCTGACTCCTATATCTAGCCTCCAAAACGACCAGATAATGGAATAAAAAATGATAATGATGAGCTAATCCTAAGAGCTGTGAAACTCACACAGATAATGTAGAACGACGGGATTTTCAATTCTATGTGGGGATTCAGCTGTTCTACAGATCAGATCAAATCAGATATATGGCAGGAGGACTCTTTGAGCTACAGGTTTTACAAACTACTTCAAAACTGAAAGGCTCCTAGGCTCGGCTAAATAATTCAGTTCTTCTTGTGATCTGATCGGTTTGTTTCCGTGACTGAAAGACTCATCCAGCTGTTTCACATTAACATTAGTCACACATGCGTGATTGTAGGAGACTGACAATTCAGCAAACAGCAAAAACTCAGTGCTTAACTGAAATCCAGTTCCTTTTAATTGAATTGGTAGTTTGCAAATACTGTTCTAGCTCAAAGTGTCCTCCCTGACATGGATTATCTGGTGGGGGGGGGTTTCCCACAAAGCAGGATTTTTTTCATTACCCAGATAATGTAAGACAAATGTAAGGGATGTCCAATAGGAAGGAGACTTCCCTCTCTTCCTTGACTTAAGTTATCCAGCTAACTCGGAAATCCTGCTTTGTCGAATACCCCTATGGTCACTCAATTTACAGAGCAAAAGTGCCCACAAAAATCAAGCAAACAGATTAAGACACTTTCAAAAGACTTTTATTTTACACGTAAGCACTGAATGGGATTAGACAAACACACTCCTAAAGAGTCAATGGGCAAGAAGAGACAAGAGAAAGAGAGAAAGAGAAACAACAACAATAATTTCTATACAATAATATACAGTATAAATTAAATCAAAGCAGACACCCCAGTTGGGTCTATTCAGGCACATGCACATGCAATGCTGTGCATTTCTGCATTGGTAGAACTTGCCATTACAGTAAATTATTAAAAACAGGAAAATTAACAAATTTTGTGCTACATGATTTAAATCTTTATGTTTTTATGGTGACTTGGGAGAGACAAAATACCTACTATACAACTTAAAAAAAGCAACAGAATGTTTTCAGCATATGCAGTGTTCAGCTTCTTTTGCGACACACTATGTACATAAATACATCAAAACTTTGTTGAAATAAATAGCAAAAAAATTCTAATCTAGTCATGTAAGCATAGCTACATTGCTGTCCGCACCACCCCAAAGCCCTGTGGTAATTACTAATTCATTACAACTTTTTCCTTTATTATATTTTGTCTGAGTAAAGAGGCCTTTGATTGAATCTCAACCATAAAAAACAGTCAGTATTTGATCAATTACAATAAATGCATTGGTTTTTTTAATTTATTTTTTTATTTAAATTTTTTTTAATTAGCAAATGGTTGTTAGCCTTCTCAACTAAGGAAAAAAATGTAACAATCAATACATATGTATGCTTTTGTGAACAAATGTACTGCTTTCCAGTACAACATTATAAGATTTATATTTTTTAAATCATTTAATCCACTGTAGCTGCACTACCTAGAGAACTAAAACAAAAATAACGAAATATGTTTGACAAACTGGGCGTTTTCTCATGGGATGCAGTGCTGACGTTGTCTACATTCCCCAAGATGAATTTCAGTTTTAACGTTTCTCAGTATAGGCAAATTCCTTTATTTATGGCTAGTCATGTGTTAAGGCATTTCAGTCAACACTGCTACTGTGGATGTCACATTAGGTGCATGCCAGTCTTGAAAATAACAAAAACTATTACATGGAGATTAAAAATGACATTTTAAGGACAAAGCCTGACTTTATGGGTCAAGCAAATACAAGATGACGAAAAGATGCATATCATTGTATTCGATCTACCACTTATTAAATATATATAAATATAAGTAGTTGTTTCTATAGGGATGTAGAAGCATGTTTTTCTTCACAGTAAACTCTCCAACTCAATCTTTGTGCAAATATATAAACAACAATTAGCTGTTATACATATTTATCTTCTCAGCCATATAGCTAGGCAACAGTGACTTTAATGAGTCGTTAGCTCATAATATTTGATGCAGTTATGAAATATTTGACATACAAATAATGTACTGTTAAGCCAGGCAAATATATCACATTTAACTCTCTACAGAAACTGCTGTAACAGTGAAAAGGAGATGAATTATGGGAAAAGATTTACATTTGTGATGGGCCCAGCATTCATAAGATGTTATGGAGTGACTTTAACCACCAGGGGGGGATAGTACAACACTTATACAATAAGTTTTTGAATACTCTGCATGCTTATGCAGTTTCAGGTCAACCTGAAATCAAGAGTGTTGTCAAGTAGTATCAATTAAACACTTAATCACTGATTCATCACTCCGTTTGAATTTTCAAAATAGAAACATTTTGATGCTTCTAACAGCATGATAAAGCATTTGAAGTCACGTTTAAGATGGGTCATTTCTGTAACAATGATTTCTATTAAAGTTCCTGTCTACACCTGTTTTAAAACCAGTTTTAAACCAGTTTAACCATAACTATTTTGTGAGTAAGGTTTATTGGCCTGCGATGGGCTGGCCCCCTGTTCAGGGTTGTTCCCTGCCTCGTGCCCATTGCTTCCGGGATAGGCTCCGGACCCCCCCGTGACCCAGTCGGATAAGCGGGTTGGACAATGGATGGATGGATGGGTTTATTGGCTATAAAGTCATATTTTTTTGCTGAAGCAGATGATTATTATTAACCACTATAAGTCAATACCGTCTCACTTCACACTGAGTAATATGCAAATCACAGGCTTCTAATTAACTAATAATTAAGGATCTCTTTTAAAAATACTGGCTTCAAATGGCACTATTTTACAATCTTTATTTCCCTTATCTTTTTAAATAAAAATCAGTTATAAACTGCACCAGAAAAATGTCTTCAGTTTGGATTAGATCTAGAGTTAAGTCTACTGGATTTATGAGCAAAGGGTTTCATTTATGATTCCAGGAAGGAAAAGGTTCTTTAATTGGGAAAGCTTCATTAAATAACCAGATGGATAAATGTGTGTAAAATCAAAGAGCTAATAAATTATTAATCTTGCATAAAGGATTATCCAGAGCAATGTCGCGACAATCCGCAAGCTCATGGCACAGCTAACGGCCTAGATGGGCACCCATCCATCACTGGGCAACAATTTACCCAGCTGCATGTTCTGGACTGCAGTAGAGGCTGGATGATGCGGAGACCATGCAAGCTCAACATGCACAGAGCTGGAGGTGTGAACTGAACCCACAACTCTGAGGTTGCAGATCTAGCCACTGCGCCACCCAGCTAACAAGTCACTGTTAATTAAATGAAACACAGTACACAAATAATCCCAGACGCTGCAACAATGAATGGATTAAAAAGGAGCAATCTAATGTTTTACTGCGGATCAGTCAGAGTGTAAACCTCAAGAACGAGAACCTGAAGCGAGCCACTCATTCACGAGTATCTACAGACCAGCAAATGGAACAATATGGCTGGATTGGGAATGAAATCCACAAAAAGATGGGAGACAAGCATTAACTATAGCAGTTAAATAAACTGCATTTATAGCTGCTTAAGGTTTACAGGATAACAGATTCACTTGTTGACACTCGCGCAAAATATTTTAAAAAATATTTTATGAAAAACAAATTTTGCACAAGCTTTTCACTTAGGTGATCCTCTTCAAATACTGGAGTTCTGTGCACTATTCTGAGTACTGCAGGTAGAGACAATTTGTCTAAGATATGAAAGATGAAGGGTACACATATGGCAGCGGTCTACCCGCCCCAAACTGTGACTGAAATAAAAACAAAACAGGCTAACAAACACATTACAGACATATAAAGTCATTCTTGCCCACAGAGCACACCTAGAATACAGCTTATTTTTCCGAAAGATGGCAATGTGAGGCATTCATTCTGCCACAAAGAGGGGAGAGAAAAGCCAGATGACGCAATGACATTTATGTACATGCTACGTTTCCCAGTACTTCCCCTTTTCTCTTCAAAACAGAGAAGCGTTTCTATCTCCTGCTCTTGTTTTGTGCCTCTAGCTTCTCATATTCTGCTTGCTGAGAATGTAGCGACTGCACTGCATCTGAAGCTGTGACACCCACCTCTGACCACTTCTTCTTGTTTCCTGTCTCTCTCTGCTAATCTGCTCTCTCTGCCGTGCAACAGTTCTGTTCTCCTTTGCCTCTCAGCTTGCCTGGCATGTGTTTTCTGGCTGCTGTGGCCTTCCTGTGCACTGTGCCGAAGGCACAAGCTTCAAGCTGGGAGTCGTGGCTCAATCTTCAGGGACAGGTCGTACAGGGTGTCCTCGTCCATCACTAGGGTCTTGTCCAGCAAGTATTGCGTAACCTAGAAAATCACAAAGGACAAGAAAATATGCTAAGCCTCAGCTAAATGTCAGGGTAGCTCACCGAGACCAACAGCCAATCCTACTTAGTGAGCCAATCAAATTATTGACATGTCCTCTAATGGCACGCAAAGATATCAGAGAACTCAAGCTAAAGCACGATATAGGTTCTAGCAGCAAGGTGGAACCAGTGCAGATTGGAATTCCTGTTCCAGCACATCCCAGAGATGCTTCTTAGGATTCAGATCTGGGGAATTTGGTGGCTAAGGTGACCTCCCCCAGGGAAACAGCACACGTGTACGTGCCCATCCACAGGATGTAAAAGGAAAGTGGACTCATCGGACCAGGCTTCACTCTTTATCTTTGTCCCTTGTCAGAGGTGGAAATTTCAGGTGCAGAAAGTACAAATCCAGACCGTGATTTAGTTTCAACCAACCAGTTGCGCATAAAGAGTCACAGTCACAGAGTACTCCACTGGTTGGTTGAAACAAAATCCTGGTCTGGATTTGTACTTTCTGGACCTGAAATTTCCACCTCTGTCCCTTGTCTAAGTCTCTCAGATCTTTCGCGTGCTGATTTCACCTGGATCCCACTCATCACATATGAAAACTAGCTGTTCGCTTGTCATTTAATACATGCCAGATCTCGATTAGTGCAGATGTTCTGAGATGATCCACATTGTGAGTGAGACATCAGACATATTACCTTCCTTAACGGCTCGGTTTGCAATAACCACAGGTCTTCAGACATTTTCTAAAATATATTTCATAATTAAAAAACAGGTTACAGGCAAGGCCACCCGAGCACCCTCTGAGATCAAGCTGTCGCCTCTCCTTGAGGACATACCTTGGGCTGGTGCTCAATCCTGTAGGGAGTCTGTTGGAACTGGCGGATCTCACGGATGATGTGTGAGATCTAAAGGAAACATGTCGGAGAAGCATTTAATCGCGGTTATAGTATGAAAGCTACTTTTTCATACATATATTCAATTACAGGCAACTGCAAATGCTCAATGGCACACAATTATAATTATCAAATGAAAACACAGAAACGAAATGAAAACAACCTACACTAGTGGCCAAAACTGTGGAAACGCTTTCGATTTTTAGAGACTGCAGAACTTTATTCAGCTGCTGCTCCAGTCACTTATGTAATCATCCAACGTATGATATTTGTAACATGCTTTGATTGTTCATAAACAGTACCGCCAATATTTGTGTAGTAATTTTTAAAGCGCTTCCACAATTTTGGCCACTAGTGTAGATTGTCAAAAAAGTATCATGCGAGTGTTCATTTGATAATTATATTTGTGTGTTATTGCAGACATTTTTGTTAGTCTTAGTCTTACCATTCTCATCTTAGAGAAGTTGACCAGACCCTCTTCTGTAAAGTTGGGTGTTCCCTCTTCAATGAAAGCCAGGTCGGTCAGGTACATGCCCAGGTAGGGGACGCAGGGTGGGTTACAACTAGGTGGACACAGAATCATGTGAGCTGGCACGCGCTAGGAAGCAGATTCTCAGCAAGGAAGACGAACTAAGCGCCACACTCAATGAACTGATGTCATGAATAAATGAAATCTCACTTTTTCAGGGTTTCCCGCAAGTTTTTAAATCTTCCTTCGGATGAGACTATCTTTTGCAACTTGTCCATCAGGACTTTCGTCTGCGAGAAGAACAAGGCTTTTATCAATGGCCTCTGCGATAAGCTAATTTGGGATCTATGACATACAGTATGTACTGTACCTCACAGTACAGTTTGTTACTTATATACTTCTAGAAATCCACAGGAGATGAGAATTTCCTATTATCAGATTAAATAAATGCCAGTTTTGATAGTTCATGACCATGAATCTACCTGCTTGCAGACCTTGGCCCATGTCTTTTTCAGCCTGTAGATGGCGCTGCGGTTGAGGGCAGAGGTGATCTCCAGCACGCCATTGTAATTGTGTAGGCAGCGGCAAATGTCAGCTACTGCTACCCACTTCTCAATGGAGTTAGCCCTGGAGCCTACATCAGTATGGGTCATGATCTGAGATGCCACCAGGTTACTCATCTGGGAAAGAATCAATGGGCAGGACAGGAAATAACATTTCCTTAATATGTTTCTGCATTTGCATTCGTACTATTTCCCAGGGGTAAAGGGGTAAAAGAATATGTAGTATTAATTTTGACAGATACAATTATAGTAGTTTTTATTGCTTGTAATACTACTGGGAGAATAATTTTCCTTTATAGCTAATTAAAATTTCACTGAATGATTGATCTGAGTAAAATTACAAATTATGCCAAGACATAATAAAAAACTGTGTGGGTATCAGATCACTTTTGAGCCGTTTCTCTAGCTGTAGCCAGTAAGTACCTCATTAAAGTGTTGGCTGGTCTTCATGATGTAGGGTGTCCTTTCAGTCTTATCTACCTTCATCCACCCTTGGCCAAAAAATTCCCTAATTCAAGAAAGGCGGTATGTAATCTTTCATATGTCACTGGGCTATGATAAGCCGAATTATATCCCAAAAGATATATCCAACAGAAATTTTACTACTAAAAATTATATTCACAAGGCCCATCGTGTGACTCATTCAAAATTCTAGTCAATTACATAATGACTGATTCTCACTCATAGGGGATGACATCATTTAAAAGGAAACTCACTAGTAAAGAAACACCATGACTGACGCTCACTTGAAAGGAGTAATTGAGGTGATAGTGATATCGTAAGAAGCGACCTTCAAGTGATGGGCCTTTATACAAAGTGAATGGAATTATCGTGTTGGGCACTTACTCATACGGAATGCTCCGGAAGACAATGTGGTCTAGCAGGGTGATCTGTTCTGCTAGCTCCATAGCTGAGAGCGATTCAAAGCACTCAGTCTTGGGACTTTCAGCCTTTGGAGAAAGACCATAAAGTCACAGGTCAGTGCAATACGTAGCAAGCAGCCTTATGCTGAGTGAGATACCACAATTAGCTATTCCAACCACTGACCTAGTCTATCCTTGACCACCCCTTGGTTATGGTATCTAGGCAACACTGGGTGCACTTCTCTAGTAGGAACCTCATGGCGTGCAGATATAAATAGTTCTTCTGTTAGAACAGGGGTAGCCAATCTTATCCGCAAAGGGCCGGTGTGTGTGCAGGTTTTTGGGATAACCTGTAGGTCAGCTGTTCAAACCCAG